>BJBW01004183.1:108798-206445 GCA_004320125.1 Scolopax mira
TCTGGGCAACCTGGGCCAGGCTCTCACCACCCTCACACTAAAGAATTTCTTCCTGAGATCTCATCTAAGTCTCCCCTCTTCCAGTTTAAAACTGTCCTGTCACAACAGGCCCTGGTAAAAAGTCTTTCCCCATCTTTCTAATAAGACCCCTTAACATACACAATAAGGTCTCTTGGAGTTGAAGTTGAAGAAGTTTTCTTCACATTTATTTTGGAAAGACCCACATTTCAGAAATGCACTGATCTCTGGAGCTTCCACAGAGACACAGATCACTCAGCCACATGGGACTTCTCTAAACTTCTTCAGTAAATCAAGTTCTAGACTTGACTGGTACATTCCAATAACGCTTTAACTGTAAAATATCCAAGTCAAAACAAAATCTACCTCAGATCAGTTAAAGCATACATTCTGAAATATTTTCTTCTCATTAAAGACCATATTGCACATATAATTAAAACTACTAAGATTTTCTTTCCTTCTGAGCTAATGAACTTGGGAAATGTTAATTCTGGTTTTTGTTCAAGGTGACCTCTGTCCTTTCTTCTCTTACCCTTTTAGCCTATCTTCATGCTGCTTTATCTGTCTGCAATAAGCTTATAACTTTTTCCATTTCTATATTCACTTAATCATCAATGTAACGTGCCTCTAAGTTACACATACTTCAGTTGAAAGAAACTGTATTTTCACATCTTAACAGTATGGGTCAGCAATTGAAATTAATATTAAAAAATGTAAGCAAGCATATACAGATGTAGCTAATGGACCTGGCACAAAGAAACAAGGATAAACCAACCAACTCAAATATTCTCAAAATTCTCTGTTCCCTAGGGGTTATTAAGAGAATCTTAAAAAAAGAATGAACTCAGGATGTTAAGTTGTTTTATTAACAAAACCAAACTTCTGTGAAAGATGTTATTAGATTCAGATGAGCAGTCTACCAGGACTGTTCGTGTCTGTTCACTGTACACAGCATCTTTATACAAAGTGTTTCCATACTATCTAAATTGCTGTTTCACTCACTGCCATTACATCAGCCTGCACAGAACACATCCTACCTTTTGCACCTATTGTTTCTGCTAGTAATCTTCCTGAATCATTACATAAGTTATTATTAATGACTAGGATCCAAGAAATACAGATTTGGAAACCTGAAACACATTATAGCTAAATTAATTTAGCTATAGTTTTAGCTAAATTTAGCTAAATTAGCTAAACAATTTTAGCAAATTGTTCTGACCAAGTAGAGGGGAAGGATGTGTGTACTCACATTAAGGTACAAGAAGGCTCTATGGGGAGAATGACCTCCCTCGACCTACTGGCCACACTCTTCCCTATGCAGCCCAGGATCCCAGTGGCCCTCTTGGCAACAAGGGCACATTGCTGGCACATGGCAAGTGTGCTATCTACCAGGACTCACAGATCCTTCTCCTCAGTAGTGCTTCCCAGAAGATCCATCCCTAACCTGTATTGGTGCCTGAGGTTCTTCCTCCACAGGTGCAGGACCCTACATTTGTCCTTGTTGAGCCTCATGAGGTTTATCACTTTCTCTGATGTTTCTAAGTCTTTCTAACTCTTCCTTCAGACCAACTACCTGCCTGAGCAGGTAGTTTTTTGATCACACCGTACACAGGCAGTGCCTCTGGCTCCCTTGGGGACAAGTGCCAGGCTCAGGCATTCGCTGCAGCTGGAGACCTGCACCACCATGTGTTTTTGCAGGACCTCAATCTGAGTCCTTTTGGGCCTCTCTGCTCTCCCTCAGCTTCTCCATCTCTGGGAAGCCCCCTCTCCATCTCGATCCAGTTCAAGTTTAAAGCCGCAGCACTCACCACTGCCCCTGTCCACGTGGTCTGGAAAGGACAGAGAACCTGAATTTTCTGCCCTTTGTATCAGCCACTCGAGAATAAACTACATTAAATCAAACCAAAGGTATTCTCCGTATCTTTAGGATAAAGAACCATACAGGTTTATTGTTCAGAAATGCATCTTGAAATAATTTTCCATAGTAATTAATGCTATTTTTGCTATAAATAATTCCTTTCTGCTGTTCCTATTTACCTTTCCTTCTATTTTTTCATATTATTTGAATACAATAAAAATCCAAATAAAGACTGAGTAGCCACTGATGACTATGAGATTCTTTGCAATCTGATTCCAAAAAAAAAAAAAGGCAAAAATTTCCAGGCTAAATGCAGAGAGAATCCTATTCTTAAGCTAGGAGAAGCAGTACAAGACACTTTAAGAGATACCCCAGGGCAGTGTAGACCATGGGAGCATGCATTTGCAGTCAAAACCTTGCTAGTTGACAGAAATTAAATTTAATCCTTAATATAAAAAAAATAAAAAATAAAAAATTAAACAGTGACACTGTTCAGGTCAAAAAAGTTACACAGACCTAGATAGCATTTATCAGTAACATTTTCATTTCTTCATTATGGGAGAATGGTAAGAAGCTCTAATTACTGCATACAAATGTTTACATTAGTGTGAACACTGCTAACCACCTTTTATTGCTAGCAGGAATGCATAAGCTTTAGGGTAAAATACGTATAAACACCTGTAGCCAATAAATAATTTAGTTGTCATTCTCATAGCCTGGAGAAGTTGAACTGCTGCTGACTCAGCATGAGCAGAAACGAAAGTGCTCTTCCAAAAGGCTTCAGAAAGCATTATTTTAGAGACTACACATGACAAAGTACAATAAATCCATGGGACGGGTTCTTCTGCGTGTTACTTGCATTTTGAAACGTCAGTAACAACAAATATGAAGAAGAAATTTCCAAGTCCAACATGATGATATTATTTCAACAGCTAAGCCTCTAAATTAACTTGTCATGGAAGTGTTCCTGGCACCAGAAACAAGTCACATTGTGGCACTCAAACTTCCAAGCCCTGTCTGCTGACACTACACCCCAAAACTGGATCCAACCACAGTGTGTAATTTTTTTGTTTTCTAAGTCTATTTAGGAATCCGCATCGATCTCCTTGTGTCTGGATAATCCTTGTATTATTCCAGAGCTGCTGGTTGTCTTAACCTTTGAAGAACACATAATTTTGAGATTTTGTCACTAAAGAAACAACACCCTGAAGGAAGTGGTTTATCTTTCTTTCAGGAACAAATTAGGTCAAACCAACAAAATAGACAGTGAAGCAGCCTGAGCTGGATCTTTAATTAGTGAACGGTTTTATAGAATTAGCTCTGGGTTTTGTTTTTGTTTTTTCCCAGTTCTTTGGTTTATGGAAATCTGTGTTCACATGAGAATAGGACTACCAGTGAACCATTTGTGTACCGGTCATTACACTGATTGCCTATGACAGCCATAAGATGGCAATACGACCAGTCTTGGGAGACTCTAAACACACCACAACAATTTCCAGTTTAGTGAACACTTGTAGCAAAAGTAAATTCAGGACTGTTCCCTCTCTTTTACCATGCTCATTTTAATAATGCTTAGCCAATTCACTGTACAAGATGGATAGTGAGTACATGAAAACCAGGTAGCTACTGGTGAGCCAGCCTCATCAACAGGCGGCACTGTTTTACCTCATGTCCATCCTGAACATTTTTAAAGTCCTTTTTAATGGTTTTAAGTTCCCAGGCAGTTTTCACTCAGTCTGTTTGTTAATACTGACCATAAATTTAGTTTGGTGCCCTTAATTTGCCATGTTTTGTATTCTTTAGAAGTATTCTGCATTGCAGAATTTACTGCTCAACCAAAGGCCTTTAATTTCTGCTGCTCAGATGAGCTCTGGCTGCACTGCTGCTTAAACATATTGCTAATGTTTCAGCTGACATATTTTCCTGGGCTATGGAGGCACGTACACACGTCTCAGCAATGATGATTTGTGAATACTTATCAACTGATCCACATGCACAGTATTGAAAAAACTGTTAAAATGTAAATTATGAAGCAGCAGTAACAATAGCTTGACAATATTATGACAATTCCAACTCTAACCATTCTATGATTGTATGATTAAAAAGAAGCAAAACTATGCAGGACAAGAACATTCACCACTGAAATGAACAAATTTTGAAAGAGATGGAAATCATAAGCACTGATAAAGGCCAGAAAGAAATGCAAGAAAAAATAAAGGATAAGGAAGAACAAAAACAAAAGTGGAGCTAATAAACATATACTAATAGAAATATAACAAATAAATAACAAAAATCAATAAGGAGATTCAAAGCAATTAGAACAAAGATATAATCTTAGACTATCAGAAAAGTGCAGAGAAAAAAATCCATCGAATGGATTTACCAAGACAACACAGTCAGTAGAATAATTGTATTGTATAAATGATAACAATAAAAAAATTAGGACTAAAGTATTAACAGATGATCAATCAGTAAGTTCTTACTGACAAAACAGGAGCTCTTTGAGGAAAACACCTTAAACAGGTAGGAAAGGAGAAGGGGATACACTAGATGGCCGAGTATCCAAAAATTGAAGATCATGTTTTAGATATTTCTGCAGATGAACAAGAGATGGTAAACAAAATTATAATCATACCAGAGCAGGCATTTCAGCAACAACTCCAGAATTATTTCATTCTGGAGGACAGGGGAATCCAAGAAACAAAACTCAAAAAACCTCCATACATACCTCCATACATAGACAAAAGAAACACATTCTAAAACCTTTGACAGAAATTCCAAAGAGAGATTGCCTCTCTGAAGCCTCAAATACCCCCTTTTTTCAGAGGTGGTTGGCATCTGACAAAGAACAGAACAGAAACATTCTCCTGTCACCACTCTACAACTGTTGGATAACATAACTCTAGGGTTAGCAGGTTGTCACGAGCCCTATGTTAACAGAAGGAGCATTTTATTCTTGAAGACACTTGCTATTTCTGGAATGTTAAACAAGATATTCCAATAAAGTAGAAAAGATCATGAAGAAAAGTGAATATTTGAATTCTCTTTCTGTACTGATTTTTAACATACATATTGAAATAACAGACAATTGAGGCACATAATTTTTG
Source organism: Scolopax mira (assembly GCA_004320125.1). Taxonomy (NCBI): domain Eukaryota; kingdom Metazoa; phylum Chordata; class Aves; order Charadriiformes; family Scolopacidae; genus Scolopax; species Scolopax mira. The sequence continues at coordinate 113,782 of BJBW01004183.1, forward strand.
GACAGAAGCTTCCAGCTGGATCAGGAAAGACGTTAGATTTTTATTAGATTTTATTTTGTTAACTGTGCTCACCATTTGGCACAATTTCTGGATACTTAATGTCAGGAATAACACTGAAATGACTAAATTTGAGAACAGACTTGAGACAGAAGTCACCATCCCTTACAGAATCTTTCTGTTTTCACACAAAGATTTTCGGAAGCTCTCAAATATTATCTTATTTTTCTACTTATATGATCTTGAAGACTCAATAAAACCTCTGCTCAAAAAGATAACTCCTCTTGTACTCCCCATTCACTCAGCTCTGCAGGGCTTCACAGCAGGTTTTTCTTTTCTTCTTTTTTAACTTATGCATATTGAATTGCATTGCAGAAACCACTCAAAGGTTTTAAAAATTATAATTTATCCATAAAAACTGAATGGGGTCATAACCTCCACTGCCATCAATGTGATATCTTTGTGAATGAGTTTGGTTTTAGAGATATTACCCTGGTGGTGGTAAGAAAAAAAAATAAATCTATGGCCACGAACACTTGAAACAGAGCTTTTCAATTAAATTTTTTTTCCAAAAGTGTGCAAGTTCTTTGAAAGCATTCAACATTTTTCTGCAAACAGTTGTCCCCCACTCAGTTAAATCAACCATCTATGTCCCTATTTTTGGCAAGTTCTCCCCTCTGTTTAAACCATTACCTATCAAGGACTACAAAATTAAGAGTGAAAAAGAAATGCAAGCTTCCAAACCATATACAACTCAGTTAGGAACTTTTTAAATATTTTACATGGAAACAAGTTCTTTTAAAGGTTTGTTTGTTCTCTTTTGGTATATTATAATGAAACAAGTTCTTTCCAGGTTTGTTTCTTGTCAGTGCTAACAAAATACCTACAATGCTCTGGAGTCTACAGAGACTAGAGATGAGCAAACCCAGTACATAACCCAGCATTTCTGGACATCAGGGAGGTCTGAATGTAGATGTGGTTTTTACTTGATCTATCATAAGCAAACAAAACATTGGACTGTACACTGGCTAGGAATAGTTGTAGTTGAGGAGATACCTCAAGGTCATGGCATTTTTTTTTTTTCACCCGTAACAGAGGACACATAATAGTAAAAAATATCCTCCTATAGGGCTTACGTAGGTACTGAATGAGATACATTCGCTAAACACCTCCCTTAAAAAGGCATGAAGGTACCTCTGTATCAAAGAAAACGGTGGCTTTCTAGAAAAATATTATCAAACTAAGGAAACACTTGGATCTGCTAAGAAGATTAAAAAAGATCCAGCATAATATTCATTATGGAGCAAAACTCTGAAATACACTGTATCCTAATTGTATGTTTGCAAGAAAATTCATATTGTGTTTTATAGTACAATTTTATGCATCATTAATTAGCAATTGGACCAATTTAAAACTCAGAACCCTTGAAAGCTTCAAGCGCAAAGTAAATGTTGTAGCCTATATTCATTTTAAAAGCAAACCGACAAACAATGCTGAGCCTGTTACGTATTCTGGAATATCTCTTTCATGTTGCTAACACACACACACACACACACAAAAAACCCAAACAAAGAACCCCACACAATAAGAACAACCTAAGACAAACAAAACACCTCTCATAAAAAAGAAAAACTGCACCCCATACTCTAGACTAAGTGACATATCAATTAGTATTTTGGATTATTCATAATTTTATCCCCTAGGCTCTTCATATAGCAAACCTCACCAGAGCTATGTTAAACTCTTACTATATGTGCAAATTTACTGTATCAAAGATTTTATAATCCTGTTTATCAAAGTTTTTATAATCTGTATCCTGAAGATCCACAGGATACAAATGAGCATTAGATTTTGCTCCATGACGTAACCTTGGTTTCTCTACCAAGGTTTCGTTACTATTTCTCTACCAAATTTCTCTACCAAATACGTTTGGTATTGTATTTGGTACACAGAACTGACTGAGAGAATTAAAGGGAAGACAGTATGAAACAGTATGACAGACAGAAAACTGATAGAAGACTTAGTCTCAGATAGCTTTTGCAAATTAAATTAACACAGTTTAACTATATTTACATGGCAATAACTATGTACTCTTTAATATTTATTCACTGTGTACAATTTGTTCTCCCATCAAGTGTTCAAGGACAGAACACTTGACCTGGTCTTGTGATCCAAGACAAATTCAGGATTGACAGCTCTCTCAAAATTTAGAAAAAAAAAAGATCACTCCACCATTTAAAAAAAAAAATTAATATGTATACTCAGGTTTTCTTCATTTCACCTCAGCAAGGGTAGCAAAATAAGCTCTTGCCTCAAGAAACACTGCATTACATCAGCAGCTGTCAGAGGTATTAGCAAAACTGCATCTTAGTTTTTTTTGACCAATGAAGCTGTTTTTTTGGATAAAAAGAAGCGGAGAAAAAAACCCCACAACATTAATTCCTTCTGTACTTGGCTTCCAGTACTTTCTTTCACCTTTTCATCGTATTTATCAAATGACTTTTTTTCCACTCAGTAAACCTGTGAGAACAACTTGATGTTGGTACCGTACTTTATTCACATGAAAATGTCAAGCCAAGTAAGGAAGCAATAAAAACCAAAGAAATACGATGACAATTTATAGCACGATCTTAGTAGGCATCTTGCTTCTCTGATATTCACAGTTGTCTGCAAAAATATAGAGCCAGATTAATGAAAGGTATGAGAAGAAAACTTTTAATGAACACAGTTTTAACCAATAAAAGCACTCATATAGCACATACTCTTAGTACTCAACAGAACATTTCTAGTGCTCTTTCCTACATTAATAAATTAGCAAGGGTGGCTATTTAGCACCTTTCGATATAATTTAAGTTAATATTTTCCCTGCACGAGTTTTCACTTAGTAATCACAGGATCTGGTTCTGTGGGTGGATGTAACAGCAGTGACAAAGCGACACTCGTTGTGCCTCATAGAATAAGGGTGGTGGTGGAGATGAAAATACTACTACAACTCTAAATTGCAATCCCAACCTCTGCAACAGGGTTAAGAAGCAATTACATAAAAAGCTCAGACCAGCCTTGAGTGCTGCTCTTTTCTGTGGCAGGAGCTGAATCAGTCCCTAAGAAAACAAAGCAGTCTTGTGCAAAGACTGCAATATCACCTCTCATTCATCTCAGTCTGTGCCATTCTGTATCCAATATTCCATTTACATTTGTGACTCAGTGTTGGGACGGTGCATCCCTGACTGTGTTTCCCTACAGCAGGGAACATTCTCCTTTTGCAGGTGATTACTGTTTGGCAGATACTGTTTGGGACTAGTCATGTTAACCAGGCTTCACCTGCTTGTATTGCAATGCTACTGATGGATCCTTCCTGCTGTCGGTAACAAGCTGCTCTGTTTACATAGAGGTTCTGTCCTGACATGGACACTTGAAACAGGAGATAACAGAGACGGAGCTGGGATCCACAATGCACTGTGAAGTCACCCCAGTTCACAAAGCCATGTTGACACTGGAGCCACTGGGTCCTGCCACCACCTGTTCTTCTGCAAACACATGCAAACTGGGGATTTTTTGCCCCAGTATAATCTCTATATTCTCTATTTGCTCATAGGTTCTTCCCTGTAGAGAGCCACTGTGTGGCACGTCTTAAAGCACCAAAGACAGACTTTCTCACAGACCCCATAAAGGTTCATGTGCCTCAAAAGCAGCAGCCTCTCCTGCCTAACACTGAAGATGCAACATAGAGCAGAACTGGAGGAGATATGGAAAACACATTTAGTACCTTTAACAGACACGTAAATGACAAAAAATGTTTCCCTGTTCACCAAAGTAGAGTCTTCCAAGGAATCCTCACAATGAAAATGCGCTTGGAGACTAATGAGCAGGAAGAGAGCACTGGTTTGGTTTTTTTTTTTCTCTATCTGTAGTCAAATAATCACATTTGTTTCTAGTATTTCCTTAATTGTACATATGGAAAAGCATTTAGTACTTTAAGCCTCTCAGATATCCCCCTCTCTTTCTCTAGCATACCTTTTGTCATTTGCAATATCAAATCAAAAACAAAACCCCCAAGTTTGCTTCTCTCAACTCCTCTGAGCAAAGTTCAACAGGATTCTTTCCCCTCTGGGTTTTTTTGAACCTGAAAGCTGCACTTGGATCATGCTCTCAAGATTTTTTTGAAAATACCATATCCAGAAACATTTGTTATGCATAAGCTGAAACTACTTTTTGTTACCTTAATATTCAGTGCTTCTAAAAAATTAGAAAAAAACAAACCCAAGAAATGTAATGTAGCATCGCAGTGACTAGCACTTCCCTCACTCTAATTGTACCATGTTTCAGTCAGCCTCAGACAGTTTGCTCCTATCTTCTGCTGTGAACTAAAACACCTGACAGCATTTCCACACAATTTAGCCTTGACTATTATCTCCATTTTCATTTTTACTTGCACTCATTTTTATCTCTCCCTTTCTTACCTGGTTCCTTGTACCCAACATTTTTGTTTTCCATATTTCTATGTGTTCTCATATTCTTAAAGGCGCATTCCACATCCTATTAGTCACTGTCCCCTCCCCACTTTAAATTCAGAGAATACCATTTCAGCTGTAAAATCTGTACCCTAATCTTTACAGCACAAAGCAGACAAATTCTTCTCTGCCACTAACACAATCCATTACTTACACACTATTTTGAGATGCAGAGGTGAGAGCAAGAAAATTTTTTTCTGATAACTGTGTGCTTTACCATATCTCACCACTTCACTTATGATTGCCGGCATTATTAATTTGATTGTGCTTCATGAAAGACTTACTTTCTTTTATATTGGTATGAGTTACCTGATGGGCTAAAGAACAAAAGGGAATTTCTTCCCTCCCATGCTTCCCCTCCCATACAATGCAAAGCATTTTATATACTTATAATTGTTTCTGTTTAATAACAATATTTCTACATTTTGGCCTCAAGATAGAAGCTAGAAGTTCATGGGCATAAATCAATTTTTTTTTCCCCCCAATGTTAAACAGCTTCACTCTCATTAGTTCAAAATTAAACTAACTGTATATTTCAGTTATTCAACCCTTCACAGCTCCAGGCAGTTTTAAAGATCTTCTCAGCTGGCAGTAGAAAATACATCCTAAGGAGCTCCATAAAAAGGGCCAAAAAAAGTCATCTAGAGCTGCAGTCTAAAACTCCTCTAAAAAGAAGGAAAACAATGAGCCACTAGGAATGTATCCCTAGCACAATTCATCAAACACTGGTTGAAGACAAATTATATACATAGAATCTCAAATAGCAGACACCATGAAGCTACTGTATAATTTAGCTACACCCCTTTCAAAATTGGTTTCATAGACACAGGCAGTTACCAAATAAAAATTGGTAGTTTTTTATTCATGGTTGAAAACCAGAGCAAAGATTGTAGACATGATCTTTAGGAGCAGTTGACCAAAATAGCTAACACGTTTTGAAACAGTGTTAATTGTATTTCATTCACTGAGTGTAAATATTCACATGTGTATATTGTAATAAGTATAAAATGATATTAAAACATGATGAACTCCCAAGGTCTGTTTACAGCATACTGTCATCCTTCTTTCATGCTTAAGGAGCACTCCCATGAAAGATGACCTTGATTTTAGTAAGAGCAAGATAAGGCCACGCATGTAAACATGGTTTCCTTTAAGTTCTACAAAACCTTTGCTGAACATATTTAAAGAAGACAGTGATGCATCCTTCCAAGTTCAAACACTTCCGAAAAGAATGAAAGTATTTGCTTCGCAATCCAAGAATTGATCTTTCATGTTCTGCCACCAATCATCCCTTTCCTCACCCCAAAAAAACCCAATTACAAAAACCCCACAACCCAAAATAAGGCCCTCCAAAATTGGAAATTGCCTGTTAAAAACAAACAAACAAACAAACTAAAAGAAAATCTCCAACCAACCCTGAAAATGGAGGAGATTTGGTGTAACAGGACATGGACCTGTATTTACATATTCCCTACTCCAGGATGCCATTTAAGCAGGAAAAATGCAGTGCAAATAGAAAAAAAACCAAACATGGCAGGCAATCAAAAAGTGGTAAGAGAGCAGAGATAAACTACATTCAGGCCCTCATGTTTATATCTTCATTTTGGGCAAGTAATAACTACTTGATTCTTCCTTTCAAAGCCCAACTTTCTGAGCGCTCATGCTGTCATCCAGTAGCTTTGTCACTGAAATACTTTTCCCCTGTAGTAAATGGCCTGTCACGAATCTTTCAAGCTCCCCAATTTTAGAAAGAGAAGCACTTTCACTCTGTTTCAAACTGTGCAAATATACTTTTTTGTCAAAAAGAAGAGGAAACATTTTTTTTTATTGTTACCTAAGAAACCACCTGTATCTGCACAGACGATGAGCATGTTGCTTTTTAATGGATAACTTCTTGTTCTGCTGATATAGTGATCTAACACAGAAGGCATTTTGAGACTGGAAGACTTTTAAATTGATGAAAATATAATAGAAAAGTCACCACAAATGATACTTATCATTGAGAGGTAGATACAATATGGTGCAGCATTTTATGCCATTATCTGCTCTACTACTGAAATGGGAGTGGGCACATACGGTAACGAGTCCCATATCTGTCTGTATAACGCACGGAGCTGTAAGAATCACTAATGTTGTTTCTGCTCAGATCGGTTTGCTATTATATTTACCAAATTTTTGTTCTTCCTTATGTATGCAGATAACCATGCCAGAACTATTTTTTTTTTTTTCAATTACTAAAATTTTCACATAACCAGTTATTCTACTATCGGAATCATGTATTTATTCTCTCCCTACCTCCCACCAAGAGGTCTTTGCAACCAAGTTGGGAGCAGGAAAAAACTCCTCATCTACAGATCAGACATGCAGTCAAAAACCAACACATCAACCTAGTGAATGCACTGCTTAAGAATTAATGTAGTCATAGAGTTTTATAGATATTCTCCAGTAATGAACATAGTCTCACTTTTCATTGACTCCTGAGTAGGTCAACAACGGTTAATATTGCAACAAATATCCAATTGAATCAGCAGTTCAGGCTAAAATCTTTTCAATGCACAGGCAAACTGAGTTTTGCTGCTCCAGAAAAATGGGAGTGAGGCTCAGCTAGGGAAAGGCAGCTCCTGTTATAGGAAAGGATGGGAGAGAACGAGTCAGACTGGGATTCCAGAGCCAAATTTATCCTCGTCATCACCCAAGCAAGCTCCAGGTATAAGCACAGCTCCTTGGAGGAGCAGCCAGCCCAGTGCTGGAAAAAGCCTACTCTTCTATATGTTGACCTTTCTTTCTACCACAGCAGCAGCTCAGCTCTCTGGAGCTCTAATGCAGCCAAATTAGTCAGAAAAACCATTCTGTTGCCCCAGGCAACCACATGCATGACGATTTTTTTTTTTGTAAACACAAAACTTTCCACAATGCTCCTTTCTGTTTGTACATATTGCACAGTACAGAAAAAAAATCTTGAAATCCCACCATTAAACAGTATTTCCTACTAGCAACCACTTAACATAAAGATCACAACCATATGCAAGACACTTATCATTACAGACATGAAAATTCATTTCTACAGACCCTTATCTGTAGAACCTACAAACCTATTTTACAAACTGTCCAATCTATGTTCATGATTACAGTTTATACTCTATTCTTACTTTAATCCAGTATTGAATATTTAGATGTTAATAGTGTTTGCATTTTTTTTTATAGTTTTTTTTAGTTCTTCCCCACTCCCATCTGTAAATAAGCCATGGGAAGAAAAAGTATTATTTTCCCTTTCAAGCAAGCATTTCAAGCTGAGCTGTCACATAATAAAACATTTCATCATATTTGACTATATTAAGAATATAACTTTCAATGTATATTCTCACTTTCAAAATTTCTGAATATATGTATGTTGAAATTGAGCAAGCGTGACATAGTTCTTGGTTCCCTTGGGAACAATATTCAGAGCTCATTTGAGTTGTGACCTGCTTATGCTGCCAGCCAGTATTAGTATTTTTGTTGGATCTTTAGAATGGAGATATGGAGTGAAGGACAAAGACAAAAAATAAGACTCTTTAACTTCACAGATTAAAAACAAATGAGATGCTGCTCTATTTCAGAAGACAATGTTGGCTTTTTATAGGATCTGCTCCATTTTGTAACTTCTATTGGAGAGATTACTCTTTTTCATAGTAAAATTTGTAAGACGAACTATGCATGAGAAACCTATAGCTGTTCACAGCACAACTTACAGTTTGAGACATTTAAATATATTTTAATATAGAAATGAGAATGCAAATTAACTTCAGAAATGCTTTTACAAAATGGATGGCCATTCAAAATGCAATATATTCACAAATCCTATAATGCTGCTTTTTGTCTGGGACCATCACCTGACAGTTATGAAGATTAACCATTCTATTAAACGGTTCAGTCAGCATTAAGTTCTGTTGATAACACAGGACTCCGTACAATTTCACCTGTGACTTGGACCCTAAGAGTGACACTACTACAAATAATATTTCTGTATCCTTCCTTCATCTAAATCTGACTCCTGAAGAAGTCCACTGATAATCACAAAATCCAGCCTCCTACACATAGCCCATATGTAGGTAGAATCAGGCTCTCTTCCAACAATACTCTCACTCATACTCTCATCCTATCAGTTCGTGCCATTCCAAAATGACACTGCAAATTAACTAGCTATCTCTTTGGAAAAAATCAGATGTCTTAAGGGTAGCTGCACTGTGAGCACTTAAAAAGTTTTCCAATACTGGACAAAATTAATAAACCTGTAGTCTTTTCTTTTAATGCCAATTTCAGTTTCTTGTAGGATATGGGGGATTTAAAAGAGAAAGGTAACACAAAAAAATACAACACGTTTGTGCTCTTCCATAGGCAGGTATGTAGCATCTTGTATTATCACCTTGAGATGTTCCAGAGGATTCTAGTACTTGTCTGACAGCAAAGGCATACACTGACTTTGCACCTAGTAGTCCTTTTTAATATATAATTAGCAGAACTTCATTATATCAAGTGTGACACCTTTACCTAAATATACACAGAATATTTATATGCCCTATTTCCTGGAAGAGGGGGGGATCAAGGAAAGGCAGTCAACCAGCTGAAAAATGTCAGCCTGATAAAAACGCAGAATAATTTTATTTTGCACACACACACATCCCTTTTTTTTTTAGTGAATACAATTCTATGGAGAAAGTGTTTACAGTTTCAAGGTAGAGGGAATTTCCCCATAATAACTAGGCTTCTAAAAATAATGAGATATTCCAAATTATTACACATATACAATTAATAAAAATACCCCCAGTTCCTTTGAAATGCAGTATACCAGGGTAGTATCTCATAAAACAAAATAAACAAGGTACAGACAGCAATCTTATCTCCGTCCAGTCAGTTACATGCAGAGTTTTTTCACGTGACTGAAAAGCTGCTGGATTTGGGGTTTTTTTTTTCCAGTTGGTTGGGTAGGGATTTTGTTGTTTGTGTTTGGTTTGGATTTTTTTTATGGTGGTGGTTTGTTGGGGTTTTTTGTTGGTTTGTTTTGGGTTGGTTTTTTTTTTTGAATGGAGAAATGCATTTCATTCCTCAAACATCCAAAACCAAAACATTGCAGACCAGTACCTCAGAGCACTGCAAGAGTCCTCAGCTACTCATCCAGCTATTTGCCACTAAACTGGCAGAATAAGAAAAATAGAATACCCAAGAATTAAAAGAAAATGTCTTCAAGTTGGCTTCCAAAATACAACATTCTTTTTTTCTAGCAATGTAATAGTAAAATAGTGAGATATACAAATATAGTCATTCGATGCAGATCAAAGCATTTTACAAACCTAGAAATAAATAGTTACAGACCTTTATATATTTGGGCAAATAATTGCTGCCATAACCACATTTTAATCAAGGTTTTACACAACACAGATACAGTCTACAGAGGTATTTCACAGATAAGAAGATAAGAAAATTCTCTACAAGAAAATTATAATTTTACTCCCCGGGGTTACCCTCTGGGACCAGAGTGAAATGTTTCAAAGGCTCAGAAAATATGTAAGATGTCAGGGTATAAGATAAACTGGAACTGACTCTTTAAGAGGACTGTGTGTCAGAGAATGAATATTTGTGTGTAGTAGTAACAAAGTTTCTGCGCAATAGACAATTCTGTCAGAAGTTCATAAAATCAAAATCCAGAGAAAATTATCTGCTGATCAGTAGAAACCTGAGTAAACTAATGCAGATACAAAGCAACAAGCCTCTACAAATATGCCAAATCAGATCACAGAAGAATAAAAAAACCCACCTAAATTATCAAAAGGTAGTATGAAAATGTACACATTCCTGTAGATTTGCAAGATAATTCCATATTTATATGTAACATTTGTATGCATTTTTCAAAAAACACATTAACTAACCTAATCTGCTTTAGCATAGCATTGCAAAAGTGTTCAAAATTCATGTAGTGTTTCATAGATTTGACAACTACTAAAAATTGATCCACGCTTCAATCAAGGTAACAGGAGTTTCTACGCTGACCTCAATTAGCTTTCGATCAAGCCTTAAGAGAATTAACAATCCTCTAAACAGTCATCATTCATGGGTAAATGCATAGAGAGTACAAAGGTGTTAGCACCTTTAGAATGAGCAAAGTTCCTCTAATTGAAGAGAGGAAGATTCACATCAATTTTTTTTAAACAATGATTTCATTAAAAGCCTGCTAAGTCAGACTTGCCCTATTACTGAACTAAACCCCCAAGCTAACCTTAAAAAGAATTAAATGCAGAGAAAAAGACGACAGAGCTGGTGACCTCAGGAAGTTTCCAATTCAACAAAAGGCTCCAAATCAGATTTATCCTCGTAACCAAGGGGCTGGGCAGCTCAGGCTAACTTTTGCCCTAGAAAAGCACATTTGAAAAGCAGCAGTGATTGAGTCACCCGCAATTAAGAACAAACAAGCACATGTTCCTGCTTCTTCAAACCAACCCCACACTAATCATTTGTGCAGTCTTGTGGTTCTAATTCCCACCGTGGGCAGAAGCACAGGTAATGCAGAAATTCAAAAGGGATGGGTGGTGAGATTTATTCTAACTGAATCCAAAAAAAGCTACACCTTGACTTCATGCACATCTTAAAAGAGAAACACCAACCCACATTAACCTTTGATACACACCTCTTCATAGCAAATGAAAAATACGTTTGATGACTAGACATTCTCTCTATATACAAGATGACAGTTGATTAAGTCTGTATTACCGAGCTCCAAAATTCAGGTTGAATAACCATGCCCAACTGTCAAAAGCAGTAATGAAAGCAGAGATATCACTATAATCAAAAGCAACAGGAAACGAAGAAAACTGAATGTTAATTATTTGTGATTAGTTTCTCCTTTCAAGAAGGAAAAAAAAACGCTGACTTGCTGAAGTAGCTAAAACAGAGGGAGCAGCACATGATTCTAGTACTTCATATGAACTGTATTGTCCCAAGTTTGAGCAAGTTACACAGTAAATGAGATAGAATTTCCCATTTAATCAGATATAGACAAACTTAGTAATTTCGTTATATGTTGGCCCTACATCCCATTCAAAAGGTGCCAGTCCAAAATAGTACTTTGCCATCTTTTTGACCTTATAGGCTCTTGAGAAATCTTTTTAATGGAAACAGGAATTCCTTTTTCCGTAGATATGCCCTTAGTTTCCTCTTGCCTTAAGTCTTCCTGTGATGTGAAAGTGCTATAACCCCTCAAGTACTTCACAGTGCCATCTAAACAGATCACTTGTAAGATGCCAGATCCACATAAAGTCCTTAGAATCTCTGATGAGACTTCCATAAAATTTACAAGTTAAAACAGTTACGAAGAAATTGTTCCATTCACATTTCAAAGGCCTTTTTTTTTTTGAGATACACACCACAAGAAGAATATAATGAGAGCTTACTTTATTCACAAAGAAAACTAGAGGGAAAAAGGCATATTTGAAAATGCATCCTGATTGAGTAACACATTAAACATCTTTGAGATGCACTGAGAAAATGGAGGGAGGAGGGGAAAACAAGTGAAACAAGCCTTCAGCATATATATAGTACTAAATAACTAAGCAATGTAAAACCTCAAAAACCCCATTAAGTATGTGCCTTGTGGAAAGTGTGATGCATGTAAGCAACATGAATTAGACCGTGGACATTTGCAATTCAGTCTAACAGGAGCAAATAAAACGCTAACTAGAGTGACAGAAGAACACACAGCTACCCCAGTAGATGTGTACAGTCATTACCCATCTTTTTTGGCCTATGTGAAATTTCAGTCAAGTCAGAACAAATCCCTACACTCAGCACTGGAAACGCTATTTTCTGACAGTTATATTGGACAGCATATTAAAATATTCAAAGTAGTTTGTAGGGAAAGAGATAGGATGATCTAATATACTACACCTTCTAAAATACCATTTGAGGTATTTCACCTAGCCCATAACTAGTTTCCTGAGCTACTTATTCTCACCACACAAAATGTTTAAACCACAAGTTATTCCTCCCCGATTTATACCACAAGGAACCTGAGTATCAAAAATCTTCTAGCCTTTAACAGCTGCTGAGGCTGGCATCAGTGTGAAGACAAACACTGGGCAGCAATGCCACTGGTAACTGATTAGATTTAATCATCTTATGCTGAAGCCTTCACAGTTTAGTTTGAGGGAAGAAAAAGCTCCACATCTAGACTGAACTCCAAACTACACGTACATTAATCATAGCTTATTTTTTTAATTTCTTTTGGATAAACAAAGGTTTTAATTATACAGGTCCCTCTTCGTTCTGTTTGTTTCCTAATTAGAGAAAAATGGCAAGCCTCCCAATCTAAGCTCTTTCTCTCCGAAGAATTTAACAATACATTTGGACAGGCACATATATTTATTTGGAGACTACACAATGAATAAAATCCCTTTTGCACTTAACAGAGCAAAGTTTGCCAGAATTCAGCGTGCGAGCCAAGGCTCCACGCTCTGCTAATGGCAAACTGGCTGTCCCTGCAGTCAAGTACTGGATTATGTACTTTCCTCTTGGCAAATAAAAGCCTGGAAACACCCACAACACCTGTTGTTTATTATAAATGACTGTATGGAAAATAGACATGTTCCTACTGTGGAAAAAAAAAAAACAAAACAAAAAAAAACCCAAACTGCATGTGTGTGGAAATTATGGACAAAGATGGGAACCGTGAACCCCTTACTGATCCTGCTGAAAGTACTTAACTGCAGAGTGCATTTGTGCAATAACTTTTCCCAAAAAGACCTCAAAAGACGAAAGCTTTCTGCAAAGATAGTTAAAGATAATTGTTAAGGCAGGTTATCAAGCAAAATGAGACAAGGAAACTTATGGAGGCCAGGAAAAAAGCCAAGAAATTTCAATTCTAGTGACAAGGCAAATGACCACAATTCTGTACTCGGTTAAATCTGGACTAACACATGTTGTTCACTGAAAAGTCTCTAAATGCATTTAACCAAAGTATAACTGAAGTCAGTACTCTTTTCTGTAAGTTGTATGCTATTACTTTCCAGATCCTACTTGCATGAGAATATCAAAATGCTACCAAGTCACAAGGATAAGGAATTTGAGCAACTTAAATGATTGGGGCAGGGGCAAAATCACTGAAAATCTCCTACAGCTTTTACAAGTACAACAAGATCCAACTCCTATGGCCTCTTCTTCTTCCCACCTTGTTTACACCAAGTCAAATGATTCCCCTACTCCAATCTCTTCCCTTGCAGGGAGACCATCTCCCCAACTTTTTCTTAAAAAAAATCCACTATCAGCAACTGCATTGTTTTTCGGTTTTCAATTTTCAGTTGTCCTCAGTTTTTGAGGGGATAATGGAATTATGCTGCCTTGAATCTTAACTGTAGGAATTCCTCCCAGTCAGATACTGTGATCAGATCTCTAGTCCTGACCTGACTTGCTCCTTTTGATGAAATAGGTCAGTGAGTATCTCTTTCAACAAGTTTGTTTACATAAAAAATAACAGCAATAGCAATTATCCTGAAGGTCAGACACCAGTTTGTTCTTTTACTTTGCAGACAGCCATGACAGTGTATAGCTCCTATCAATGAACTGAGTACCTCACATCACACAGCCTGCTCTCTCAGGATCTTTGTGATTAAACAAGGCACAGAGAAGCATTCATAAAAGATCCAGATATTAAAAGTAGACCTCCAAAGCTTATCAAATAGTCAATCTGCAAGAATACTCTCTCTCTTTTGGCAAGTGACCTCAGTAAAAGCAACTTTCCCATTTTTATTTAAAGGGTCTTGACATACTTACTTAACATATTCAAGAGGTCTTCGGCATTTTTTCCCAGCCTGGGACAGTGTCTGTCAACTTCAGCCCACTGCTTAACAGCCTGAACTACTACCTCATTACTTTCTTTCTGCAACCAGCTTTTCTACCATTCTTCCAAATTAAACTGTGTTTCTCCCAATTATCACACCCTACAATGAACCAACACGACAGACAATCGGCCCCTGATACATTTTTAATATTGCTTACCTCCTACCTATTCAATGTATCTTCCCTACTCAAACTGCCTTTGCATTTCTCCAACCCTTCCTAAAAGGAAGCAAACCTATTTTATGAGTCTTTTTCTATATCTGGGCTTTGAGCTTGGCTTCCACACCCATCAGCTGAAAGGCAGAGCAGCTCAAAGCTGTCAGCAGAACAGAGTCAAGCTGAGCAGTGCCATGATTTAGGCAGGTAGGGCCAGGCCTGTCAGTTCCCCTGCCATGACAGCGGGGAGGAACGCAGGGGCACCACTCTTACTGCTCAGACTCTGGATTCACTACAGCAAATCCAACACCCATTCCAAAATGACAGAATGCACTGTCATTCAAAAACCATATTTCCCTAGCACAACAGCAGGATAAATAAATTGGGAGACAAACTATATTAATATTGGAAGCTTGAGAGCAGACTGCTTATTTTCCCCCCATTTAGATTCCAGACTGAAGCTAAAATATTTTGGTTAAACAGAGGCACAAAGGAAAAACACGGTTTGATTTATGATTTAATAAGCCAGCACATGTATTCTATTAGTATTTATTAGAATTTTTCTTAACTTTGTCAGAATCAAGTACCTTCAAAACACCGAAACGCACCTTGACAAGGCAACCTGTGTTTCACCCCAACCCAGATACCCGTGGATGAAGTTATGAAATTATCACTTTGCTACCAACTTCCCAGCGTTACCCAAGTCGTCTAATGAAAAATCAGTATTTAAATATCAATTAAGTAACTCCTGTCATAACTGATAAATCATTTGGGGAGAGGGGATAGAAGAGTTCTGGTCGGCTGCCAAGGTTAAACACACTAAAGGTAGTGGTTTGCCTTGGTGATACATTTCTAGTTATTCTCACAATTAACATTCATTAGTGAAGTGCATCCATGTATTACGCTTTCAGACACCTCTGAAACTAAAGGAAACGTATCATTCAATGTAACCAAGGAATTGATAAATGCAACCAGTATTTCAGCTATAAGAAACACCTGCCCATGTTGGGGATCACTCCATTTGAACTGGCCTACGTACACTTGTGGGCACTTTTTATGGAATACTTGCAAGCCATAGATGTAGATCTAAGCTACCCAAAAAGGTTTCTCTGCCTTCAGTAGGAAGAACGCTTCACTGGTATTCTGGAGATCCCTTGACAGTGCTGACTTTTTCACTAAGCTGCATTTAAATATATCTTTTTTTAAAAGAGTTGTACTGAAACTGGGAAGCTCTGGAATAGAAGACTGACTCTTACCTTATTCCAGCACTGTGCCAGCACTCCAAACCTTAGTCATAGCTACTTCCTGACACTGGTAGAACTATCTTAGAAGATACTTAAACTTTTAGTGTTACTTTCCTGTATGCTGCAGGTTATAAGGATTACAAATATCATGCTCGGCACTCTCTTGAGTTTACAAGTAAGATATCCATAGCAGCCACTCGAAGAACTGCCAGAATCAGCTTAACATTAAACTGCCCTTAATACAAAGAAAATGATTGGTATTAATCTATTCAGGGAAACACAGGGAAGATTCTTTACCATAGTAAGTTTCCATAATGTGATCTGTTCTGAAGCTTCCTTTTCTCAGTTCATAAGTGAAATAACTTGTGCACACAAGAATCACAGACAATTAAGAAGAGAACAAGAATGATGTTTCAAGTTTCCAAAACCAAGAGGAAGGGGAAAAAAAAAAATTTCCACCATCATCTGTCCTCTTTCTTATCAAGGGATCACGTCCACGGCAGTTTCTTTGTTAGCATTTTGCTTCCAGCTACTTGTTAGATCCCTCCCTCCCCCTAGTACACACCCCCCCTGCTATCAGACTGGAACCAGAAAATGAAAACTCACTGTAGGTAAAAAAGGGCATCTAATTGCCTCCTTTCTTGGAGGTGCATCATTCAGTTCTCCTGTATGACTGATACAATCTGACATGAGCATTGTAATTCAATGCATCAACTAGAAAATGTATAAAGACAGCTTTTCTGAAAAGGCAACCACTTTTTTTTTTAAATACAAGGAGGGAATAGTAAGTAAACCTAATGTATGCGTTGTCTTTATCTTGACAGTAGGAATACATAAAATGTACAACAGCATGCAATATTCTGTGTATCATTACACAGAGAAATTTAAGTACCTATAAATGCGGACAATAGTCTGATATCCTGTCAAAGTAACAAACCTGGATCTTGGAAACAGACAATATATGGCAGAGCTGCTTTTTCTTTTTTAAATTAATGATGTGGAGATTACACATAAAAGCCAGAGAAAAAGTGCTTTTCTGCAAATAGGAAGTATGCATTTCTTATAATGTTTGCTGAAGATTACGCTTTCCTATGAGCAATTCAGCTTTAATCCATTTACTCTACGTATTGAATAACATCAAACCTAAAGGAAGGCTTTCTATCAGCTAACATACAAACAAAAGCATTAAGTTGACTTGAGACATTCAGAGGTTGGTGGTTTGTTGTTTGTTTTTTGGGGTCTAATCTCTCTTCTTCAGGGATTTCTGAACTATACTGGTGACAGTAAAATAACAGCGCATGCCATTCTGGACTGTTTCACTAACCAAAAGTCTAGAAATAAAATTCCAATGCAAGTAGGTAACAATTTCTGAGACAGAAAGACATGTCTCTTATTTTTTCCTAATAGAAGACAAAGTGGTTAATGTTTGTTTGGGTTTTTTTTCCTGGATATGTTCAGTAACATGCTTATGAAAATGAGATAAGAGAGGCACCTAAATCTATATATATATATATATATACAGGCCATGAATCTTCAAGCATATGGTCAACTACTATTCCTCAGCTAACACCAAAAGTCCTCAGCATTTCATTTTATTGCAAATTATAATGATATGGAAAGGGCAAGTGCCTACAGTCATTACTCAGCCTGATAAAAGAAATCAAACCTCAGTACAATTGAACAACAACACACTCGAGTTCATTTCTTCCTTGAAATCCATTAACCTCTTTCATATGAGAGCTCTAACAGATTTTTTTTTTTTTATTTTTTTGATCTAGATGCAAGGGTTTTTATTATCACTATCACATGCTGCTCTAAAAATTTACTCTGCACAGTCTGTAGTTAGAGGGCTCGCAAATTAAATGGCTATCTTGTCTAGTGATGGTAAAATATCACTGTGGAAAAGAAAGGGGTCATCAGTGATAGAAATATAAAATTCAACAAGATACCTGTCCAGTGTAATAGCCAACGACTTAAAAGCCATACATGACAGGAGGAAAAAAAAAACACAGCATCAATTCTCATTGATACCTGAAAGCTGTGCTTTACTGCCTTTGCAACTCATCAGGAGCATCTTGCTCTACAAGAAATCCAATTGAAATGAGCAGAGAAAGGTACCGTGCAGTGCAAGCAGGGGTCAGAAAAGACTGAAGAGAAACAAATACTGGACTGGAAAAAACACAGCATCACGTTATATTAGCATACCTTGCATCTACTCTAACTAGAGAAAATACAATTCCCATAATTTCAGTTGTTGAAATTAGTAATGCTTTACCTTTATTTTCCTACATAATTATGAATATTAAGCATCTCTGTATTCCTCCCTTTTCTTCACCCTTCACATAATGCATACAGTTTTATTTGCCACTTCTTTATTCTAAAGCTGAAGCCAGAAGAGCCTACCCAACAGTATGCAAATAACTGCCTAGCTATGCTTATTTATTAATAAAAATTAAGGAATGGCAATATGATATAGTGATCACATGATGTTTTAATAGAGTAGCCTTAGGCAGCAGTAGTACATGAATAGTGTACACTTCTTTTAGTCAAGCAATTTATAATACATTGCACAGGTCCTATGGGATCTCAAAGCAGCTTTTTACAGTCAATTCAGGAAAAGGAAATACAAATTGTTTTTGCAGATGTCTCCAACACTCCTCTGAGTCCTGAAGTAGTAAGTTCTCTGCTTATCGCCCCAAAACAAGATTAAAAGAAAATAACAGAAACTGAAAACTCATGATATTGTTTTTACTCCCTCACTTTTACTCCCCCTCACCTGCACTCCTGCAGCCTTCAAACCACAGCTGCAAAGTCCTTTTCCTTGCTGGTGAGGAATACAAGCCCCAAGATCTCCAAAGCAGAGAACCATGTTTTTTGGCCTTTCCCTGTTCCCCTGTGCTAGGAAATGAAGGTAAGGAAGGATTACTCAAGCTATTTAGTCTCACGGGTTCAATTTGTTTCTTATGAATTTTAATCTGTTACACTTGTTCAGTGCATGAGCATGGGAAACAATGCACACGAAACAATTAGAATTGAAGAGTTTTGAGTTAAAACTGGGGATGAAGGACTGAATGCTATATTCACAAAAAAAACCCACCCAATAAAATATGTTATTACCTCCAATAGATCCACTTTAAAAAAAAAATTAAAAAAAAATCAGTAACAGCTCACCTGAAAGCTACACTGATCTTCTGTCTCTCAGTACTTTGCATGGTTTCAGGATATTCTCCTTCTCAGGCCCAGGCACCCCTTTTAGAGAGCTCCGGCATCCCCCAACCAGCTGTTACCACTGCTTCTCCAAAGCAAACCACTAACCACAGTCCCTTAGGACTATGAGGATCCAGTAAACCAGGAAGGACTTAGTGCAGGTACCAGCATCGTCCCACAGCCATTTGTACTGTCTAACGAATGGTTCAAGGGACAGCAGACACAGTTCCTGCCTCTGATGGGAAATATGGACCAGACCCAAGTTGTTCCATGGCACTCACCCCCAAGGCTACAGATTGAGCACTGCCATGTCTTATTTACACACATCATGGTCTCTGAACAGTAAATAGACCATTACAATAGGACTACTAGGAGCTAGGAAGGCCTACCCCGACTAATTTTAAGGGATTTAAGACAAACAGGGATCACCAGATGCACAAAAGGACTTGAGCTTACAAGCTTGCACTTAAAATTCCTTAAAATCCAGTTTAGAACTGACAACAGCTTAAATAGTTGACTTTTCACTAGTTAAAAACAAAAAGCCTATCTTCTAATAGCAATACAAACACCAAAACAGCTGCCAACCACTGAATGTACGAAAAATCACGTATGATAGCATATAAACAAAAGTTACAGAATTTAAGTTCCTTTGACATTATACAGTCCCAAATGAAATGAATAGAATTTAATAAATTTAATTTTCAATATAACTGATTTTGTAACCGTGCCTGGATTATTTTTAAACAGCAAAGCTGGGGAAAAGAATAAAATAGAATATCAAGGCTTAATTTGATCATTTCTCCAAATTTCACTTGACTTTGAGCATGCTAAAAAGGAAAGAACAAAGACACAAATCCTGATACTACTTCTTTGAAAAACAAACAAAAATACTTTGTATTAATAATTCAGCAAAATATTCTTTGTCTATTGTAATACAAGAAACCCTACAATACTTACCTTTTTAATAGTATTTGGCAATTAAAATTACTTTTCCCCAAGATCCTAGGAAGTTATTTGTTTCTCCTGTGCAGGTGAAATTTCCATAAGGAAAATAGTTACTCACAAAATTCAAGATGATGCGTCTTATATGCCAGAGACACTGATAAATTTCATTCATTAAAAGAATTCAACACTTTCTACATCCAGTACATACAGAAGCTGTATTTCACACATCAGTTTTTGATCACAATTTATGCACAGACTTTGCAGATTGCAATAATTCTTTACTAGAAACAAACAAGAAAGCCTTGCAATTTCACCACTGCGGAAACATATGGTTGATTTAAATACTATAACCTACACATGCTCATACCTAGAGCAGTGCTAACGTGACTGATATCCTTTAGTTTATTTGAATAAACGGAATATAAAAGTCTTCTGTATCCTTGCCCTTATAAAGTAGTCCTTTGCAAAGTCACATTCAAATAGAGCTTCAGATTAAAATAATTTGCATAGGAACAGCAATATTGTATCAGCGTATGTTAGCCACATTAAGATAACAAAGAAAACCCTATACCTGTGTGGTTTAATAGCAATGCTAACATCTTTAAGCACTGAAAACATAATTCCAGTCTCCTTAAAGAAAAAATTACTAGAGAGATAATAAGCAAGCTAATTGAGCTTTAAGATATCTTTGTCCATGGAATATATTGTCAATCTTATTCAAGTGTGACAATAGTACCTACTTATCTCTAAATTATAGCTATTCATCTTTGCCATCACTGTCTTCTCTGTTGCCTCCTTGATACATAAACTGAACTTCCAATTTCTTCTATACACCACACACCAGAAAAAATACCAACCCAAAAAACCCTAATTACTCATGCAGGGATTCTTTGCAGAGGCAGTAGCTTTTACATCACTGCTACCAGATCCACACTCAGCTGAGACTTCTCTAAAGCAACAGAAACATCCATCAGCTAAAGACATCAGACCCTGTGAGTGTCCATGAGCAAGGAAGTCAACAGATAAAGAATACTGCACAGGTTTACCTCCATCCCATACTTTCTAACTGCTGTAAAAGGAAAACTTGCATAGAACATTTCTTTTAAAAGGTCCTGCCTGAGGGTACCCAGCATCTAAAGATCCACTGTCAAATTGTTCTAACAACAGCAGGTCTCTACCTTCATTAAATGCATTAAATGCAAATATTGCATCAGGTTAAAGATAAAAGTTAACACACAAATCAACTTTCAAAAAGGATGAGAAACTAAGAAATGCTGTAATATTTTAAATGAGCTCACCAGTGTACATATGGTGGAAAACACATATTTCAGTTTTTCCTTTTAGACATTCTTTTCTAATTCTACCTGATGTATGCTAGTATGCCACTCCCCCAATTTTACTGTTTCTAATGAAAATGGATTTCACTTTATAAGTATATTTGTGGAATCAGAAAAGCATAAAACATCAAAGACCCATCACATCACCAACACATCCGTCAAAAGATGATGCAGAAATTCTTATTACAGTGCATTGGCCTGTTTAGTTCAGTTATAATGAGATGAGGCTTTCATCACCTCCCTTTTGGAAGCAGTTTCATCATTTGCTGAAATTCACTTTTAAGGTGAATTTCACCTGAAAATACAACATTAAGCCTTCTTTTCTTTTTTCCATTTTCCCATGCTGCTCTCAGGATTCAACTCTTACATTACCAAAAGCTGCCTCTGTCCTTCCTGGACATTTGCACCACTCAGTCACTTGCACATATTTATCCACTGGAGGACCTAGAGCAAATATCTCAGCTGCTGTAACTACCTATGGAAAAGTTTAGATTGAAGCCTGCTAAGTATCTTACCCGTTCAAAAAAAGGGACACCAAATATCCCTTTTTCTGGTTTTTGTGGGGGTTTTTTTTTTGCATTTTTTTTGGTTGGTTTTTTTTTTTTAGCACATTGATCTCTTTTTCTTAAGTATGGCAATTCTAAGACTTATATTGCAGCATTTCCCTTGAGGATATTTTCAGCAATGGAAACTCATCTGTTATGGTCCACCATTTGAACAGTACTACCTGTGGTGGATTCTGATGTTCTGAACAGCAGCACTTAAAGGCTGCAAAACTTCACTGCAAAAAATTAGCAGAAAAGCAGGTTCATAGGGTCCACAGCAGACATGCTTTGGCATTTCTAAGATTTGTTTTCCTATGCAATATGTAGAGAAAAGCTTTACCAAACTTATGAGGCTGTCTTTCCTGTAACCTGTCTGAGCCCTTTTGCAAGGCTGACTTTAATTCTGCCCTTGAAGCATGGTTCCAATATTGTTGCCAAGGTGCAGAGAATTCTTCCTTGCCCTGTATTTCTCTTATCACAGAATTTCTGTAGACAATCTTCAGTCAGTACTGCTGGCATGATGTCTTTTGCTTTCTAATTACATTCTTCAGCAACACAATAGAATACAGCCTCACAGATGAGTCACAGCTGTGCTTATTGTGGTACCAACAGCAATCTTCTGAGGCTATCATCAGTTGACACAGATCGGAATCTAACAGGATATTGGCAATGTGACCTGCAGGTATGCTGAGATTTGACTTGTTTCTGAAGCAGCAGCAACATACAAAAAAGTGCCAGCGGTAAAAAAATATTTTTATGGAACCAGAGTGTAAAAAGCCTGAGACTATTGCCTTGCTGATGCCCTTGAAGCTTTCCAGGCTTCCCTCAGCCTTAATGGAGATGAGTCTTGACCCAGAAAAATGACAAGTGCTACAGTGGAAGTTTTCCATTCCTCACTTCTTATGGTTAGTCCCTAAATGAGAGACATGCTTGGAAGGACATCAAATTCCCACCATACTACAGTCACATGATGGATCTTCCTTAATACACCACTTGTCTAGTAAAAGCATCTTTACTTCACTTACAGAAATTATACTTTCTATCCAATAGTCTAATTACTCCTAGCTAGATACCAGAAATGTCAGGGAGTTAACCCAAACCAGGACTAAGATAAAGAACTAACCATTAATTTTATGATGGACATTTAACAGTTCTCACATAGAAGCTACCTTTTTTGTTGTTGTTGTTTTTAATCAGTATGTGCAAATCATTGAATGAAAAGCCTGGTTCCTATTCAAGAAACCAAGCTCTTGTTATTACTATAACTACTTTTGTTGGTCTGTAGGCTACTGGTATAACCCAAGTCATTAGAAGTAATCCAGATAAATCAAATGGAAAATTTACTGCTATACAAAGAAAGCAGCTTTATATAGTCTTTCATATTTCCCAAAACAATACAAAGCAAAATGAGTATCAAGCCCACTAAGAAGAGTTCACTGGTTTTGCAGATAAGGAAATCTAATGCCCTAATAGAAGCTATAGTGGCCCAGACACTAAAGGTATTCACAACTTTTAAGAATCATCAACAGCTTCCACTCCACCCCTGCACATAAGGCTACACTGGGCTGCTTAAGAGAATGTTACCTTGGAATTGCTCTATAACAATGGTTATTAGGAAAAGCCTCAGTACAGAGCTTGCAGGTGACCATCTTTCTGGCAAGAGAACAAAATCATACTGGCACACACAGGAAACTTAAGTGTAGGGAAGTCCTTGATATTCTCCCATACTGAAAAGAATTTGTAACATTTCCAAATTATTATCTCTGCCCTTCATACACATAACTTATTGTATACTCCTTGGAGTATTGAACTGCTCTTTTTTTTTGGACTTTGAAAGCACCTGTCAAGCTTTGGCAAGTACTGCAATAAATTATAACTCGCCTGAGAATCTTTAAAATGTGCATTTCTTGGCTGTCTCCATCCACATTAGGTAACTGCAGTCTATCATGTCTGTTTCATAGCATCTGAGCACCACGGACAAATGAATAATTAGCTTTAGCAAGAATAGCCAGATTTATGTTAGGAAAAATTTAACTCCTACAAAGATCTGCAACTCAAGAGATGGATTTCTCTCTTCATGCAACACTAATCTCAGTTCATATTTCCCATGTAGTTAAGACAAATTGGTAAAAACTGATATGATTTAATTAAAATCTGAAGCCTTCACAGTACTTGTCTCCTAGATGAAGCTTCTAATGAAAATGAGAAAGGGTATTTCTACAGATTGCAAGCACTAGATTGTTAAAAAAATAAATTAATAAATAACCTATGAATACAGCTTTCCCTTGTAGCAAAAGGGGCAGATAGGAATCAAAACTTTTAGGATCCTGCCCCCCAACAAGTTAGCAGAGTATTACTCTGTAACTCTACAAAGCCCACTCTATGCAAAAATGAAGGTTAACAGTCAGCCCACACCTCCTGAAGTCACTGCCAAACACAGTGAAAAGAAGAAGCCCAATGGGGGGCATACTGTTTAGCCAGCATTTTAATGTAACAAATCACCCGTAATCCCAACAATGGGTGTTAGTATTTGTCCTGTGAAAATTCAGAAGGTTGAAATGTTTAGTTCCTTGTCTATCTCCTACCCTGAGGAATAGCGAATAAAAAGTGGAAAGCTAAAAATATTTTTTCCATGTTAATTATTATCATATTTCAGATGTGAAATTAAATTTGTTTTAGCACACAAATACGAGCAGCTGATTTCTGGTTTGTTGTTTTCTTTTAGTGCTCGTACAGACAAAATCAAGTACCTTAGGGTATGGCTTTTGAGCAGCATATTTTTTAATTTTCTTCTTTGGTATGGATTTGCTCTTTGACTTTGTAGAACATCAGTTAAAAACTGCACTCCCAGGATTTTGCAGAATACAACACTGTTCACATTTACACAGAGAGCATCTTAGAGAAAAACACCTCCATCTGCCAACACTACCACTCCGAGATTTACATCTACTTCAAAAGATAACTCCTACAGGGAAATGTGTAGGCCATCCAAGGTAAAGTATGAAGTGGAAGTAAAGAGAACCCCCAGCATAGCGAGTCTTATCATAAACCACCAGCTACAGTAAGAATGTAATATGAAGTCTCCTTTTAATAAAAAAGTCTCCCAGCTTTCACAACTTCACGGATCCAGTAAACTGAATTTCTAAGGAAAGGACATTGCAAAAAGGTCACTAGCTGGTGACCTAAATGTGCACCTAACAGCGCAACATCAAACCTCTACAGAATGGGTGGACAAATAAAAAAAATTAAGCTAAAATATAAAGCCACCAACTATGTTATCTCTCTCAGTCATCCTTACATGCATAAACCAAAAGAATGTTGTACTTAAACACATACCAGTTTTTATTTCCATAAAGTGCCAAGCAGAAGTTACCAAAGATACTTTCATTTGTTTTATTTCAGATCGTTATCTGTGGGCCACAACTGCATCCCTATTTTAGGGCCTTCCTCTTTGGCCATCCATATTCTTTACTCCACATGCTAGCAGTTACCCTCCATAATGCTGTTTTCCTGTGCCAATAGCCCCATATGTCTGTTAATTCCTCCTTTCAGACAGAGCCTCTCTTTTTTCCTTCTCTTCCCCTGCAAGATTGCTTGATCTCATTCTTCTCTTCCACTATGACCAGCAGTATATATCCTCCTTCCACTGTTCCCTCTTGCAAACAGATGTTTTTTTCCAATCTTCCTCTACTTCAATTTCATTCAAATATTTTATTTTCTCATCTTCCAGAATGCCTCTCTCCCAACTACTCTAGCACACTCTGTGCCTATCAATCCCTACTTCCACCTAAAATGTGGTCCTTATGTGTAACTTTTTTTCCTAGTCTTTCTACTTGTTCAATAAAGAGGTTCAAAATGAAGTTCAAAATAGACAGACAAGCAAGCACAAAATAACTAAAATATTTGACCCTTCACATACCTTTTAATTAAAGTGTAGAATACTTCAGCACATTTTGTGACAACTTGGTGGTTGGATACAACAAACCAAACATCTATTGGTGTACTCAAAGCAGACACTGCATTTGTCAGCAGCAGCAACCAGCACGCTTATACATGACTCCAACAAGCAGTTGCCAGCATTGCCATCCCATGCCAGAGGACACGAGGAATAACAGCACTGAAGTTACTCCATAATCACATTGGGGGTGGAAACCATAAAAAGGAAATAAGTTTTTAAAAGAATTAAAATTTAAAAAAAGGAAAAATTAACTTACATCATTCCTCCACATAAACAATTTTGCCTGTTAAACTCTATTACTACATGAGAAGACAGGGGTATTATAATAATCAGTTCTGTGAGAAGCTGAAATTAAACAAAGCCCATCCTGCCCTCCATGTTCAGGTACTAGGCCTGAGGAAGGAGACAGCATAAGCATGTCCTCTGTGGGCAATACAAAACAGAAGACTCTTCACCCGTGAACATTAGGCCATGTGTACACCACCAAGAAAGATAAAAAGCAAGTAGCATCTCCTATGAATGTGTTTTCTTACTAAAATCAATCAGTGTGAAGACAGAGCAACTTGAACAGTAATATTTTTGACACAGCTTCATTAAGAGCTTAAACAGCAAACTTCCAACTTGGAATTAGTCTTAAGAGCCAAAGATTTGAGAGATTAAAATTTGTGTACAGGGGAAAAATCCTGTCAAAACAACTTATACTTACATAGTTTCCTTTGATAGAGTTACTGGAAGGGGATAAAAGCTACATTATTACTGTAAAATATCTATATTTATTTCCAGAAGCCCAACTAGAGGTCCATTTCTGAGTTCCTAAGTCATTTATTGTTAGATGTAATTCCAAACTAAGAAAACAAGATAATTTGCTTTTTTCAGCTAGCCTCCTTCCAAAACATAAAATGAGAATCAGCAAGAACAGCAATTCTGTGGCAATAGAAAGTGACAGACTTTCAACAGGCTCTTAATACAAAGTGTGTAAAACATGAAGATTCCATAGCTTAAGCCTGAGTTGCTATTAACAATAAAGAAAAGTGTTTTAACTAAAAAAAGTCTATCCTGGTTTTGCTACTGATGTGTATTTTAAGACAGAAAGCAAATGGAGTAAAATATCCTTTATTTAATGATGATGCTGTACTTTACATGCAAAAGCACACTTGGTTTTTTGCAGCCCGCCAATAACAGAGGAAACATACATTATTGATTACTTGTCTTCTTTTGAATTAAAAATAGCATTTAAATTGTCCGCAGAGTTACTATGAATTTTAAGGGTTTTTCAGATCATTGTAAATGCAAATCTGTCTTCAGAATGGAGAAGAAAAAATAGGATTGTTTTATTACAATTAATTTTTTGTAATAGAAGAAACAGAAAAAACCAACAAAAAACCCCATAAAACCAAAACCAACTGGCAAATATAGATCAACAGCAAGTGACATAGTTTAGGTGATAAGCTGGGGGTTTTAAGATATATGGGTAGCCAAGGAGTTACATGGATGAAAACATTTGCAGAGAGCAGAGGCATTAACTCCCCAACCTCTCTAAGCTGTAAAATATCAAGTTGTATTTCTCAGTAGAAAATTTTTCCAGCTCTGTTTTTTCAAACTAAGTTTCTTTTTTCATAGGAATTTCCTGCTGTCAAATTATACAGACCCTAGACCACCTTCTTAGTTCCAGTAAAACTCCCATTCAGTAAGTGCTTCACTCTTTCCACGTGCTGCATCTCACCAGGGACACCGAGCTCAGTCACTCAATAATACGACACCCAGGAGCGTTAAACTGCTTGACCTTAATCCCTGGCAAAGGCTCTTGATTCTGGGGTTAGTTACCCTACTAAATGCAGCCAGAGTTGATTAGTGCCAAACACAGTTCAGATTGAGCTACAAAATCTTTCCTTTTTGCTTTCCCTTCTCCCTTTCACCCTCTTCAACCAACACCAGCTACAACCATCGCTCTTCCCTGCAATCACCCTTCCACCCCTTCAGCCTCTTCCCTCACGACCCACCTCTGAGAAGTTGTCCCCACTCCAACCCCATCAAGTCCCCCACCCATAAACTACTTCTGTATTACACAAAGCTTTCGTCCTCTCACCTGAAGACTCCCCTTCTGCCTTTTGTAAGGCTTTTTTTGCTCTCGCTCCTCTGCCCATAAATGAAGGCCTTTTTTAGTATCTTGTCTATTATTCTCTATCCACTGAGAAATGAACACATTTTAGCAAATCAAGAATGCATGAAAAATTCATTCAAGTATTTGTACAAGTCTTTTAAGACACAATTATGAATCCTTGATTTTCCATATTTTAGAAACTGTCCAATTAATAGCAGAAATTCTAATTTGTAAAAAGCAAATTGACCCACTGTACTGCTCAAGATGGTATCTTTATTTAGAATGAGTTTAGAGAGGAATCCAGAAGGACGTTTAAGAAACAGACAATATACCATTGGGAGATGTTTTATTCATAGAGACATTGTGAGAAAAGGATTGGAAACACTGAAGATGACTTAATTATAATCTTGAAATTAATGAAACAATTATGTCTAATTCTCTAGGAAACAGATAAACTTTTAACATAAACTGGGTCTGTACTGGGCTACAGATTTTGGGGAAAGAACTAGAAGTAACAAGATTAATGATCTGTTCCATATTTTTCCTGATTTATCTGATCTGTTTGGTTTTTTAAACCAAAACTATAAGATAGTAAAAAAAAAAAAATTCTTTTTTTAATATGAATTCCCTGCAATCCCGGAACAGGTAATCTTGTTTGACTTTCAGGCAGCAGTACAGAAATTGAGCCAAACAACTGTGGAAGTGCATTTTCCATATAAAAGGACTTTAAAATAAAGGGCAACCTTTTGCCCAGCCCAGAACAGGTATGTAGAGAGTTGGGACAAAGCACAAACTCCTCCATCTTGTGCCATCCCGTGAAGCACAGCTGTGATGGTACAAATACAAACAGAAGGTAAATCAGAGGAAGAAGTATTTAATATATAGGGGTAGCCAGACTTGAACCAGTTCAGAGGACTACTGATAAACATGGTCAAAGGCTGCTACCTAGCAAAACCTATGAAAGACACTACAAAAGACACTTCTAAGCACCCTTCTTAATACCTTTGGAAACATTTGGTAAAAACTCTAGGAGTTGTGATCACTCTGAAAACTACAACAAATCTGGCATTAACCATCTTCTGCTTTTTTAGTTACAAACAAGGACATAGTGAGGTGGTAATAGTTCAACCGAGCCAATGTGTTCTTCATATCACTTCTAGACACAAAAAGCAGTGTACAATGATGACAGACACATTAAACCAGTTATATATGTAGTGCTGTTGTTGCTTTCTGTGTTTCTTTTGTTCATTTTCTACTTATTTGCTACTGAATGCTACACTGATGAAAATGAACTACTGACTTAAATCAAAGATAAATTTTTTAGCAGTCGCATTATGGCCAAAACCACAGAGTCTGCAGCTTTGTAGCCCTACGAACATAGCACAGCTATTCCTTGTAACAGGAACAGGCTACATGTTAAATTACCAAAGGTCTCATTCTGGTTCTCTCTGTCCTTTCACGGTCTGCTTAAAAAAAAAATAGTTTTTTCCTGCTACACTAAAAGAATTGTCTGATGATCACTACCTAATTGGTTTCAGGTTTTGTATGACTGATGTTACATCTATTGTTATATACATACATATATTTCTGAAGCTATTAGTAATAACAAATAATTATGTCGTACAAAATTAACTATAATCTTAGTATAATAATGCAGTGTCCTCCTTCCCATGAAAGGCTGCAACACTGAAAGTTCTCCTGAGGTTACAGAGTCATATTGTTGGGGTGCTGGTACAGACAGTTTTTATTTCCTGTATGGTTCACATGCCCCGCAGCAGTTAACAGCCTCTCTGGCAAAAATTACTCTGCTTCAGTTCATTTGCAAGGAAAGAAAGAAAAAGAAAAAGGAAAACAATCAAGCTTCCATTTAGAATTTCAACATTTAGCATGAGCCAGAAGTGAGAGGCAGTTGTATTTGTTTTCTTCACAAAGAGCTCAAAAAGTAAAAATGCACAACATTGTTTTAAAGCAAAGAATGTGAAAAAGTATTTGTTTGCTGATTTACAGTATATATTGGACATTTGGGATTTTTTTATTATAGTTTTTGGCCTAAGCTAACTGACCTGGAACAACAGTAATTATTCCATGCCTTAGTTTGCTCATCTGAACAAAACTTACTCTCACCCTGAAGAGCCTTGAGAGGTGACTTTGATATTTTTAATAGAAGTGCAAATTCATACTGCAGGTTTACAAACTGCAATGCATTTCAAACAACTGGATTTTAAATAAGCCTTCTTTGATCATCCAGGGAGAATTGCAGAGACTACCTGTTCTCAAAACTAGATTTTCAAGTTTAGAGACTATCACTTCAGCTTCTATTCCCATTATACTGTAAAGTGTCTTATGTTTCTATTATTTGTAAACAAGTAATTTCTTTAATAAAAGGGAAAAACACACTCTTACTACGCTGCTTGAGGCATGTGACAACACCATAGATGACTTTTGTCTTTCATTCATGTTAGGATTTATAACTAAGCAAGACATAGCTTAACATTTTTAAAAATCACGATATTATACAGGAAACTACTTCAGTAATTCTCAAGGTAATTCTTCACTTATTATTTTGTGGGGGGAAATAAAAAACCACAACACACCATCTGGGCTCAAATCTCTTCAGCTTTTACTCTGACCCAGATGTAATTTATTTTTAAGCAGGGTGGAAAAAACCCACTCAATTGTTGGAGTTACCCAAGTATTAAAAAACATAAGCAAATAAAATGTTTCAGCTATTAAAAATATGCCTTGGGTGCGTTCTCCAAATTAATATTCCTTTAAAGGATGTTTGAAATAGCAACATACACCTGGTACAGTGAAAAGAAATGCTTTTTAAACAGAGATATAATGATGTGGAAATAAAATGTAAGGTCAGTGCAATAGATTGTTTTGGGTGCCCTGTCCCTCACAGCAATTCTCTTCTCTTACTAGCACAGGAAAACCAAGGAGGAAAAGCCTGTCTTGCCAAAAGGAAAGATGAGGTGCAAAATAACAGCAATCAGTGGTCATTCTCTCATGGCACAGTTAAAAAAAAAAAAAACACAAAAAAAACCCCACAAAACCAAACCAACCATATTCTCATCTGCCTTCCAATTGTTGTACTTCATTGCTATTAAAGTATCTCGCCTGTCCTTAAAGGAAGGTGTAAGGACACATTGCACCTACCACAGCATGCCATGGGCTTGGCAGGTACAAGGTAGTGTGTTCACAGCTTCTGACTTACACTGAACGGACACCTGGCACCACAGTCATGCCATATCTGGAGAACAAATTTTAAGGAAACTAGTCCTGCTACTTAAAATACCTCCTACTAGTCTAGCACAATTTGCCCCAATAGCTAGGTTAGGGACATTCGCAAGCTCCGGTAAATGATTAAATAGCAAGTACACTATTCATCCAGTATCAATATGACTTGTGTTTACTAATTCTGTGTCCTACTTCATTTCCTCCATTCAGGACAAAATCCTGTGTCAATATCACTAGAAAATATACAGGTCAGAGCAGTTAAGAAAAATTGAAGTTATACATGTCTATTTTTGTTTTTAAAAGCCTGGGTTCATCATCCCATCCACTAAGACCACCTGCAGATTCTGTTGCTTCACAAACACCCACATCCAAACACGCTGAACAAAGTCTGATGGCATTTTTAAATTTTTTTTATTTTTCAAAAAAAATGTGAATGGGTGCTCCTGTGCTGTCAGAAGCTGCTGGGAAAGGCACAGCTGTACAGGGATGACTGGCAGGAAAATGAAGCCTTTAGAGTTACAGAGAAAAGTTTCATCTGTTTTGGCATGTAATAATTTTCACTATATTTTTTTTAAAGGAATGTCATCTTTCATATTTAATGATGATCCTCGCAAACAGAAAGTACTGGAGAATTGCTGGGGGGGGGCTGGATTTTTCAAAAGAACTAGTTGAAGTTAATGCCATTTTAACTGAGTTTTGGAGGGAAGTTTTATCAGAGAACTAATTACAGCAAGCTAAGGATGCTCCCAGTTTAAAGGTTACTTAATACCTTATGGTAAAACTATGTGTGCTGACTTTCTTACCCTTCCCCTAAAGTGCAAGCTGTTAAAAATGCTAATTGTCTGAATTCACAAAATTCTCCCTTCAAAGAGAAATAAAACTGTGTTGAAAGGCAGCTTTTGAATACGATCTTGATTCTAAAGCAGCCTATTTAGAGAAAATGGGATCCATAAATGTCAACACCACCTGTAGTCTGCCTGAAAATGTGCCTGCTTTCTGACAACAGCATTGATAAGCCACAGGCACACTAGAACAAACATCCCTTACTTTATCTGTTAGAGAAAAGTTGAAGGAGGTGGTGGTTACTAGGAGACTTTGTGTTCCTAATTTGTTCCATCAGAAATCTGCAAATACAAGTATAAGCATCAAACAATGCTAAATAAAATTCAGTAGATAAACATTTTTTTTCCCTAAGAAGCCAAGAAAGCTATGAGAAACCTGCTTGGCTTTGGTGACAATCTCTATAAGACACTGCAAGAACATGCAACATTGAAGGCAAATTGTCTTCTGAGGGCATTGTGACCAGGAGAAAAAGCTGGATGACATTGTTTGTGAGAAGCAGTCACTCTGACAATGCAAAACCCAATCTTCTGTCCTCTACTTATAGAGACGACATGACAGAAACAACCTTTAGGCAGGCAGAATACCTCAAAAGAAGTTATGAAATAAATACATTTAGAGAATATTTTACATTAAACTATTGGATATAAGTTACAGTTATTCCAATTAAGAATGAAATTTTGGTATTGTGGTAAGCACAACTAAAAGAACACAGGAGGAATAACTATAGCTAGTAAAGGTTTTTTGCCTGCTACAGATTTCCTGGGGGAATTTTTAATAATGGATGTCATTTTTCTACAGGAGTTTCTGTCAATAAATCATGATGAAACAAAACGGTGGCTTAAACCCAAAAAGAAAATAAACACTTTAAAAAAAAGAAAAGCCCGTAAAGTTGTGAAAAACTTTGTTGTCATTTTTACAACGAAAGGTGATCATAACAAAAGAAACAAATCAAAGTGTGGTGTTCTAATGAACCCTTTTCTATCATTGGTTTCTTATTTTGATTGTCAGGTTATTTGTAGACGGAGGGAAAAGAAATAGGAAAGCAAAAAGAAACCTGAAGTCAAGCAGCATTGCAGTCCTCTATGAAATAGTCCTTACTACCTGAAAAGAGGACAATTTCGGTGCTGCTTTGCATGAAATTCTTTCAAGGAGAAGAAAAAAGAAAGAAAATCCACAGACCACAGGAGTTACTGTGCAAAAAGTAAGGTAAATGATCTAATCCAGGCCAATATGCTACTAATAACAGACTGTTGACTGTGCAAACCATATTGTAGGAGATTCCAGTGGGTACCAGCACACCTGGACGTATAAACCAGAACATACAAAGGGTCTTACCATCAGGAACCATTCTCACAAACTAGGAAATCACTGAAAGGCGTTTTTATTTTGTGTTTTCCCCTGCCCATCCTCTACAGAAGTCAATAAATCTCAGCCATGCAAAGCCTGCATCTTTCATGCAGGTCTTTTCTTCAGACTCGTAATTCCTCTGTGGTTGCAAGAGCCGAGTGAAAAAGGATCCAACATACAATTTAATACTTCCTCACACCAGTTCAAGATCATTTCCCCGCAGCACATTAAGTGTACTGTCCAATTCAGCTTCAAATAAAATCAAGCCACAGGGCTTCAAAACCACTTCAGACAGATTATTGCGAAGTCTAATACGTTTTATTGGTTCTAAGTAAAAGGCTTTCTTTCATTAGCTTAATTTAATTCCCTCAGTGAGTTGCTATTCTTTTGAATCTACCAAAGTATTCCAATTACTCCATAACAGTTTTAAAAGGAAGAGCCTTTGAATACCTGTTGATACATCCTTTCAGCTACCCAGCCTTTTAAAAATCTAAGCCAAACTTCCTATCACTATAAATCAACATAGTGAAATTGGAATTAATTACAGCAAACATGAATCTGGCATGCTGTAAGAATCCAGGTGGAGGCAGGATTAAAAAGATGGACACAACAATAGACATTATTATATTTCACCTGTGCATTTTGCCAAAGGATGGTAAAGGATAAAAATCCAGTTCTATTTGAAAAGCTAATAGCACTACCTATTTTGCAAAAAGAATTTGGAGAGTATTTACAAGTTTATTGGGGTTGTCCATGTTCCTAATGGAATTTATTCCCCCCCCCCCCCTTTCTCAACACAGCTAAAGCAGTGTCTGCCTAAGTTTCAAACAAGTACTAGAAAGTTAACTGTTCCTGAATGTTAGACAGGGCTTTCTTAACCTGCATTCACTAATCTCACAGATAAGATAAACTCATGTGAAGACGTTATTTCTATCACTTCTCATTTTCTCTTTCAATTAGCAGAGAATGCCTGCCCTTAGTATGCATCAATTGAGCTGCTTCTATTCTTTTTACCTAATAAAAGAATTGCAAGGTTCTCTGGAGCCTTGAGACATGCACAAAATCAGACACTACTTTGACATGAGGAAAATTCTCCTCACTTGTTTTTTTGGGTTTTTTTTTTTTCCCCCTAAATGCTTCTGTGATTCTTTTTTAATCATCTCATCACATACTTATTAACAATATTGATTTAAACCAAACTCTTAAATAGCTACTGAACAAGCAGAGCAAAGGCAATAGAAGACAAGACTTCCCCATCCCAAATGGCCCTACTTATCCTCAATAGAGGTTGGAAAACCATGTCATTTGTAGGCACAACTGAAAACATCACTCTGTATCATTTGCTCTCAGACTATTATAAAGGACATAAAACAGTGGCAGTTAAAATGGGAATCCTTTTTTTGGTATACAAAAAAAGGACATTTGCCAGAAGTATTATATACTCTGACTTGAGCTTCATAGACCCATACTTCAGCTATTAACCTAGAACCGAAGCTGTGTTAACAGCTTGAACCCTATTGTAATAGTTACTCCATCAAGTTCTACAGAATTCTAGTCATACTAGGATTGAGATGAGTTTCTGAAGTCATATATATATATAATCTACTGCAGAATTCCCCTGCCCTTGTCCAAAAATGGACAAGGTAAGTCACAAAAAAACCATTATCACTGACTATCAACTTCTGGATAATTTTCCATGGAAGTAGTTTCTTTCCCTTCTAACTGTATCTAATGAAGAAATTCTTAAATACATCTGGTCAAACTAAGAACCACCCTTGGTGGTAAACACTCATAGACAATGCAAAATACCTACAACTGATCTCACTGAGGAACACTCCTGAAGTACCAGAGAGACTCACAGCGCAGCCAACTGGCTTTTTAAATTGTAAGAAACAAACAAGAAAGATTGCTTTCAGCAGTTAAAAGCCTTTTTCTAGTTGGTCATATATTTATATGAAATTTAGGGTTGATACGAGGCCTCTAAAAGATCTAGATAAGAATATCTCATGAGAATTAACATATTTCCGGCTTCCATCTGTGAGGTCATTAAAGCTCCAATCTGTTCAAAACCAGAAATTCAGGCCCAAGTGGAACTGTCTCAATCTGATTTTCATACATCTTGGAGATAGATGCCCAGATTTCTAATTTAATAACAGTTTGGGTCAGCTATAAATTCTACATTCTATAATTGTCAGACTACGTGCTAGCATAATGAACCAAGATTCAGGTTTCTAATCTTTGTTGCTCTAAGTTTTTAAAAAAGCTCAAGCCCACTTCTGTTCAGAAAAAAAAAAATTAAATTGTGCAAGGTCCCCAAAGGGCAGAGAGAAACTTCCAAGGCGCGATGCAGAAAACTGTTTTGGGGCCAAGAAGCAGAACAGAGCACTGGTGCTAACACAGTGCCAGGTTTGGTGTGATAAGCTCTGCCTTGGCCATAGTGCCCTGCTCCTTCCCTTGGCAGGGCCCTCAGGCACAGGGTTCTGTGCACTCACTTGTCACTGTGTGGTGTAAACAGGCTTTGAGCTGCTTCTAACTTACCCACTTGAGGACAAAGTCTCCTCACCTAAAAGAAAACATGGGCCACTTTTCATGCCCCAAAGCTGTTTCCCTCCCACCGCTCCTTCCCAAAGCTTCAACGTACTCCTCTACAACTTCTTTGAAAAAAATAAATTTTACTGGATTTCTTACAGAAATGTCAAAGGAAAGGTTAAACTGCTCCTGTCTCATTCATCAAAATTATTTTCTTCTTCTTTCCATACTTTTTCTTTCTCTGGTACAAAATAAAGTAGCAGATAATTTGAAATAGCACTAAATGACAAATACAGGCGTTCTCTTTTCGGCCAAAGAAATCTACAGTTAGATTATGTACAGAAACCCTTAACAGTTGACACTATATTTTTTTCCTTATATATCTGATTTCTGACATTCAAGAATGTGACCTTCAAAATGAATTTCCTTTTGAGTCTGATTTTTTTCTGTTCCTTCTTGTTTAACAGTTATTATGTCATAAGCACAAACTGTACACGAAAGCAGAGAACTACCATAACATAGACATTACATTATTTTTCTACATTTGCTCTACTCCAAGTTTTCATCTCACCAGATGCATCTGCTTCAAAGTAATGTTTAAACAAAATACTTTCAAATTAATAATTTTTCCATATTTATTTATTTTAAAGCAGCACCTGTTATCTCTCAAACTCTGGCTGCTTGCTGTACCTTCTGTGATTCCACAGCAGCTGACCACGGTTGAATTTGGCAGATCTAAGCTTTTAAAGTAATACTCACCACGCCTCATTCCACTTAATTGCATTTAACTTGGCAGGGGAAGAGCTGCAGAATTTAGGAGCAAGGGAATAGCATCTTTTCTGTAGTTACCAACTTTAGATAGGGGTTTCCCCCCCCCCCCCCATGCTGAATAAAGAAAAGACAAACCAGGCCCATTTATAGCAACTTACTAACATGAAACTGGACAAACAGTCATTGAAAGAGTGGTTTTCTACACGAAAAGCAGATTAATACCTCTGCAAGCATAAACATGGGAGACACTAAATAACTGCACACTGTCCAGTACTTTGGAGAATTTAACTATTTCCAATGTCCATCTGGAATACAATTCCAATTACAATACGAGAGGCAAGCAAGGGAGATGAAAATATAAGCATTCAAATGTAGCTTTTGCATTTCCTAAACTGTCAAGAACTCAGATCCAAATTTATGATTTCATGGCAGGCTATGTCTAAGCTATACGTATTACAACCAAAGGATTATAAAAATGAATAGGTCTAGTTTCAAGTACCTTTAGAATATTCTAGGGAGTTAAGTGTCTAAAATCTCATGTCTGCATATGGTGGTTTGCATTTTCAATTTTTTTTTTAATTTATTTTTCTACCAAGGAAATGATTCGCCTATAAGCTATATAGAAGAAGCAGGTACATAATTTTAAAACTGATCCGTGAGCATTCAATCTTCCACTACACAACTAACAAGATACACACTTTTGTCCTAAATTCAGCCATCCAGATTTTTACCCCAGCTTTGTTGACAGGAACCCTGGCAGCCATACCTACTGAGCAGTAGCTGCCATACACTTTTGGTGTCCCAAAAGAACTAATGACAGCAAACCTCTTAGTTTATACACCTAAAACCCCTGAGTACCTTTCATTGTAAATGTACAACATTCCCCATTATCTTTACTTCTTTCAAAGGGTAGTAAATCCATCACATAACTGTTTTATTTATGAGCTGGATAAAAATGAAAAACTAGGAAATAAAACAAAGAAAATACACTTATATTAAGCAGAAAAGTTACTACTCCTTTGCATGCAACATTTAGCCTTGAGAGGAATGACAATAGGCATTAAGACCTAAGCCAATCCTATTGCCTTTCCTTCTCTTTGATGCTTCACCCTTTATCTCAAAGACTTTCTACCACTGCTTCCAAAACTCAGTAATTGTATAACAAGGACATCTCTATAAGAAGGTAGAACTTAAAGACTCCTTTCTTTTCTCAAAGACTGATTAAAACAGTCATGGTATTTCACTACTGTTTATGGTTTCTAGAAACAAAGTCCGATTTCTTTTCCAGAGGTAAAAGAGAAAATCTTGTACTGGGACTCATGTCTTGGAAAAGCAAAGATGCAGCCTTAAGTGACGTTAAATTCTAAACTTGATATTCCACTCATAAAAAAGCTGATCCAGCTACTAATTATCTAAATCACCACAAAACTGGAACATTCAGTGCCCTAAGGATTAGGTACAAAGAACAATGAGCCTAATCCTCAAGAGCTGATCTATTCCCTTGACCTACACATAGATTTTCCCTATTTTCAATGCCACCAGCACAACAAATTTAACTTTTTGTAGAATTCTTTCTTCTAAGGAATTACTGACAGACAGGAGGAAAAGAGTTCCCATCAACAATCCTAAAAAACAATTCCATTTTAATACTGGAAAGCAACAGAGGCAAACTGGCCCTTGATTAGACCCATGCAGCAGAAGGGTGTCACTGGTACAAATAGAAGGCTAGAGCCCCAATTGAGTAACCCAGGACAGCATGGTGCTCTCTTGCACTCTTTTCAAAACAAATGAAGCTGGGATAAGGCAGGAAACCAGGAAGGTCATTTAAGAGAACCTTCACAACAAGAAGAACTTCAATAGCTTTGCTGCGATGGGACTAAGCACCACAAAAACTAGTTTTACCAGAGAGTACATTAGAAGGAAAGTTATTGAGAGCCAAATTCATCTACTTCCATCAATGCTACTGCATTGCAGTAATGCCCACAGGTACCAGTAAGACTCAGACCATGTTGCAGTCACCACTGTTAAATATTTATGGGTGCTACCCAAGGATTAAAACTCTTGAAAAATTAAAATAGCTTACCTACGCCCAGGTAGTGTCTTCGAAAGTTGAATTATCAACATAAAAGCACTTTCAGCCACTTGTATAACAGAGAGAGAAGTGAAAAGTACCATAACCCACATGAAAGATGTGTTCTTTTTCAGTACCATGGGGTGTTTTTTTTTTTAATCCCTGCAAATTTTCCTACCTCTATCTAGGAAATAGAAAAGAAAGGTGCATGCTAAGGGACTAAGAGACTCTTCATCTTGCCTTCCGACTCATAATCTTAAAATGACTGTCAAAGGACTTTTTTTTAATTTCCTGTGGTACGGAGATGATGCTAATCTTCAGTGATAGGTGTTAACAAAATCCTATAAGCAGAGCTAAGTTCTACGTACCGAAGCTTTAAACCATTGACATCCATCATTAGTAATTATTCGTATGCCCAAATAAACCTTTTTATATGACAATCACTACATATGTTAACTGTAATTCTGAAGTGCATGTGTTACTACTGAATTAAGTCTTAAGGATATACAATTTGTCCTAGACAGGTAGCAAGCCTTTTGGTTTTAGAAACTTCTGGGTTTTTCCAGAAATTAAATCTGACAGTAATATGCAAGAATTCCTGAAGTGAAAACCACTCATACCAAAATCCCTAAAAATTATTAGCATGATCAGACCCAGTGAGGCTTTACAAATATTTTTTACCTAGAAACCATTCACTCTTGAATTTATTTTCACTTGTACAGACTTAAGTAGCACCGCAGAATCCATCTAAGCCTCCAAACCTACTACTCACAAGCATTAAGAGAGACAGATTTCAAATAATAGCTAAATGTTTAGCTAGAAGTTGATAGCTGGAAGTTTATGTACCTACTAATAGGTATATTTTCCAGTCTGTATGTTATCTGCTCATGATAATCTAGTACCTGAAAACATTCACCCTTGAGCTCTTTGCTGATTTACTTTTCCATTTGAATATACACAGTGAAGTCTTTCCTTTGTCCTGAGGTTCTCATTTGCTGCTTCAGATCCACGTAATAAGTTTTCTGTGAACAATCCCCAAGTCAAAAATTAACTGTACAGACTAGGTACTGAGTACTCTTTCCTGCGTAAACACAAGAAAATCGTGCACCACGTAGAGATTATCACAGAACTGTTAGAACTGGTCTTCTGTCTCGAATAGTCAGTATCACAGATATTCCTCTCAAACACATCACATAATTCTGCAGAACCTTGTTATCAAGGATGACAAAATCCATTTTTAACTCTGCACTTTAATAGTCTCGTTACTATACTATATTTGACACATGGATTCAAAAGGTGTGTCTGTAGCAGCATTCTAGAACTTTAGGAAAAAAATTCACATTTAGGCGCCTTGTATATACTGTCTGGCATTGCAGAGTGATCCAAGAGCCCCCAAACAGTATTCCTTTTGGACATATCTAATCCAAAAAATGAACTGCAAGATCATATCTAGCACCACCAAACCACTAACAGACAATCAATTCACAATCTGAACCCTGAGAATTGTGTAAAGCAGAGACATTAGGTTCTCAGCACCATCATTTTTGACACTAGAAAAGCTTTTCTACTGTGCTGCAATAATTTGAAAGTCAGTTTTGATGTTAGCCATGATCTACATTTTTGAAATACATACATGTTTCTATGCTGTCATTCATAATGACACAACACTGTCCAATATTTGGGCCTCTGCACAACTTTCAGTTGCAGAAGAGATTACTTTCCCACAAAGTCAACACCCAATCAATCAGAGCAGAAACACATTTGTTTTAATAGCACATGCAATTGTTTGGCCAAGAAAGTTGCACCTGCTTTGAATCCAGGGCTAGCTTTTCCTGCTGCCTTGCTGTGGTACCTTCTACCTTTCTACAGTTTTAATTTCCCTCTAAAATACAAACACCTGAAGTATCAGCAGCAAGAGTAACTAAACCAGTGGGGAACAGAAGCCAACCAATCTAGTGAGAAGGAATATTAGGGAAGTCAACACACAAACTTACACAAAAAACTTGTCTATTTTCTGTCTCAATAATGAAAAAAAACAGTTGTGTGAGTACTTATCTAATACTCTCTGATTTTTATCCACCATTTCTACATTCACCAATCAGTTTAGATACTGGTAAGTCATTTTGTACCACTACTGAGTTTTCAGTTTTCTGCTTTAGTTAAAATTGCTTCTGTGACAGTGTATCTTCTCATGTTGAAACTAGGCCTAGAGTATGACCTGCTTGCCTTAATCTGCCATTACACATGCTCAAACCAACAACAGCTTGTTTCACAAACAGAAAAAACAATAATTTCAGTACAGGAATCCTGGTAACCAATACAGCCTGTAACCCTGTACAACTGTTCCTGACATGGCACTTTGATAAATCATATAGTGCTACACTACAACATTGAAGCACTGTGATGGCAGCAGGAAATATATTAAGAAACGTGGATTTTTTTAAGGGAAGAGATGTTTAGAATCTTCCATCTCTCTATGGGAAGACTTCAAACTCACATGGCTTTTTTTGGCCCGGTTTTTGAGGTTTAATGCTTTGGTAGTAGCCTTTCTTATTCCACTCTCCTGCAAAACAAGTTAAAATAGAGGAGAGAAAATTATTTATTAGACTGCTGGAGGGAAGTTGATTTTCTCATAGAGTATTTATCAAATTCTTTCAAGTCTCTCTGGTTCAACATATTTAGCTACATCAAAGCCAAAGCATAAACTTTTGAGTTCTTCATTTACTGCTAAAATCCATGTTCTTGGATGCTAAAATGTTTACTACATTCTCTCCAGGCTTGGGAGTTAGTGGTCTTGTAGCTGTATCAGTACCAGAACTATTTTGCAAGAATATTTACTAAAAATATTTACCAAGAGAAAAACAGGTTCAATTCTTTACACTAGGAAGACTAAATTAAGACTAAACGCTTACAGGAAAGCCTTTTTTTATTCCTTCTATCCCTGCAGCCATATTCTCAGTCATACTTCTGCTCTCAAAACTTGAATTTATAACACGAAATAAAAATGGTGTCATCTGCCATCACAGTAAAACACCAGGGTTCACACTGTGCTTTGAAGACAATGGAAATTTTCCCTTCCAGGTGTTGAGGTTTCCTCACACTATGCTTCTAAACTACCAAATTGTACCCCAGATGCCCATCTCTCTACTCACAGCTCGTTTCAAACATCTGAGATATATCACCAGATGTCAAGCTGAGAGACACCTAACAGCAGCAAAATATTGCTCGCCGTGGTGAGTGCATGAAACCGACCTGCTGTAAATTTTCCCTCTTCTGTTGATTACTCATTAGTACTTCAGCTGGTTAGCGAAAGACTGTGTGAGAGTTGCTGTCTGAACCCTATTTCTCAGGGTTGCTGTACTCAGGGTTAAAGAGCACATTTCCAAAAGACTTCATGACAAATTGTTCCCTGTTCACGATAGAAATAAAACAATCGATGAAACAGAACATCAGAATTTCAAAGAGAAAGTTTCTCACCCTGAAAGGAGATACTGCTTCCTCCCACTCATAACTAAAACCAGTCTCCAGGTAGCTGAAAGGACTACATCACTATACTGACTTTCATTGAGGAGTTCTGAAAGGTTTTCTGCACCATCCAGAACTAAAGAAATCAAAAATTAGTCCACATTAAACACTGTCTTGTTGCAAGGGCAGGGGGAGAGGGGGGAGGAGGAGAGATAGCAAAAAGCTTACTTTCAGAAGCTACATCGAAGCAGAGTAAGCAGAAAGTTACAGTTCCAACTTCCCATTTCCACAGATCCCAACGAGTCTAAATCATAAAATACTGCGCCTGGCATTAATGGCACAAAAAATAAAAAAGCTCAAATACAAAGTATCTGACAGCTTGAGATACACATTTGCCCAAATTAACAGTCAGCATCTCCAAGCCACTGTTAAATCACAAGGTTTGTCCTCTTGCTGAGCAGTGATCCCTCTGTGCTGACTGGTTACTA
Organism: Scolopax mira; assembly: GCA_004320125.1. NCBI lineage: Eukaryota > Metazoa > Chordata > Aves > Charadriiformes > Scolopacidae > Scolopax > Scolopax mira. The sequence continues at coordinate 156,401 of BJBW01004183.1, forward strand.
TCACCAGAAATCTCTTTCCTTTTTCAAAGACATGCTGATTACACAGAAGTTTGATATTGAGGAAGCTAAACAAGCAGCTTGTGCACTAATTTGCATGCAGCTATCACATTTACAGCTCTACCTCAGTTTCTGAAGAGCCAGAATACTTTCCACATACTATGCTAGAAAAGTAATTCAATAGATTTCAATCTTTTTTAAAAATTAGCCTTCAACTGGCAATTTTCATCGCAAAACTATTATAACAATTTTCTTTTCTGCAAAAAAACAATTCAGTTCAAGCAATAGCTACTCAGTAGCATTTTTCCAGTAAAGATAAATACACAGATTTGTCAGTTTGTATTTCAGAAAGGTCTTTATAGGCTATTAATATATTTCCTACTACTATACATGGATTGTATGATACTTTGGTATATTATGGTCCATCAAAATTCTCATAAAAAAAAAAATAAGAAAAAGACAACTTGCTTCATTCATCAAATCAAGAACCACTATGCCATCATCCCCCAATCTCCAAAAAACGACCCCACAGCATGGGGAAATGGAAGAAATTTTCAATCCTTAAGTAAACGCAGTCACCACTCATCTTAAGGTTGGTAGACAGAACTTCCTCCAAAAATACCACTGCTTACTGAACTGCCAGCAGGACTAATCCCCAGGCATCAATACAATAAAAACCTGGAGTGTTCTTTCTACAAGCAAGACAAGAAGAGAGTCTTCTCTCACCCAGAAACATGCTATAGTCACAAACACAAAAGAAATTATTGGGAAAAAAACACAAACCCTCTTATTGTTTCAAGATTTAATGTATGATAGAAAAATATACCTAAATCAATATGCTTTACACCATGTAATGATGAAAATTGATCTTCTGGAGTCCAAGAGAAAAGTCATAAACCTGTATGAAATCCCAACTTACCAAAAGGTACAAACTAAGGGTTAGAGCAGATGCAATAGAGTTCTTGTAGTCTGTTAAGAGCAGGAACGGATGGTTAGTGAGAATTAAACATCCTTCTTGGATGCTTTATTTGGGATGGTCAAATAGGACAATCTGAGAGAAACAAATCAAGGTAGCAATTTTCATTCAGAATACATTAATCAAATTTAAGCTACATACCTTTTTTTCTTGTACTTTTGTGCTTGTTGTATACCTTTGATCTATTTGTTAAAAGAAAAGAGCTAGACTAACTTGAGGGCGTTAAACTTCTTGGTTCTCCTTTTATAAAACACTTTGTACCTATCGTGATACTTCCACTCACGTTCTCCTACTATGCCTGAAACACATCAAGAATTTTCTCTTGGTTCTTATTCCAGAGATCTTTACGCTTGTTCTGTAAAGTTGTAAATGCTGCCAAGCCCTAACAGTAACCCGCATATTGGAAAGTTGTGTATTTCTTTTATCATCATTACATTATGGAAATCTAGTACCATTCAAAGGATGTGTTTAACACCTTTCAAAGGTACACACTAGCAATAACGTATCTAGGATTTCTTTTTTTTTTTTTTTTAGGTATTAGCTGGTCAGAAAAAGCACTATATAATTCGAAAAACGCCATTCCCCATTCCTCTCTGACTTTATTCAAAAATAGAAATAAACATGCAAAGTATTATACGAACTATATTTAGTAACAGGTGTTATACTAATTACTATGCAGTGTTCTGAAAAAGAGGAAGAAATTTCTAGTGAATTAAAGAAGGGTGAAGTAAAATGATCAACAGCTCCAAATAAAAGAAATATGAATTAACAATATTCTAAACATTTGTTAAGTAAAATCCTGTTAAAAAGAAAAAAACTTCACAAGAGTATTAGTTAAAAAAATTCTATGCCTTCAAAATTAGTTATATGTTCCATTAGTGGTTGCACAAAACTCCAACAGTCTTTGCTCTGCACATTTTACTGTAACGTGCAATAGAACAAACTGTGTAGCACCCTGTTAAGAGCCAATGGTGATAGAAACTGTATTAAAAAATAGAATAAAAAAGATATTACTATATAAGAGTTAAACGTAAGAAGGGAAAAAGCAATGAAAATTCAAAAAAACACATCTGAAAAGCTTCTGAAGAAATACAATTTTGTCCCAAAATTATTGTTACATACTGAAGGGCTGATTTTGGGTGGAGAAGGGAAGGGTTTGGTTTTGAGTTTTGGGGATTGTCTTTGGCTGGCTGGTCTTTGTTCTTCCTAACCACAGAGGTAACCACATATCAGTGCAAGGGAGAACTAAAAATAACTAGAAATAGCGATACAATTCCCTAAAGTTGCAAGGCGTTTTTCTTCATAAACATCTGAAGTGGAATAGATATTTGCAGCAAGAGATAAGTACGAGCCATGGAAAACTATCAATTTTCTTTTCAGCCAGTCTGAGTGCTTCCAGATAGGTAAGCTTCAGGGATTCATCTCACTCCCACTACCTGATCAGAACTGTACAGCACACAATTGCTGTGTGGGGTGGCAGGAATCCAGCCATGCTGAGAATGGAGGCTGAAGCTCGTGGCTACACAATGCAAAGGTTTTACCTGACCCTCTTCTACCCCTGACACACACTGTATGTGTAGATCTGGTAGAGAAGTTGCTACTAATCTGTAGGGTAATGAACCCCAAACTTTAAAGGCTATTTACCATGGGGACATAAATAAAATGCATCAACAGCAAAGCTAAAAAAAAAAAAAAAAATGAGAGCCCCCTAATCACTATAATGCCAATAAGACATTAGGTTCTGGGCAAAAAAAAAAAGTGTTGATCATCACTACATAAACTTGGGGACAACAAAAAATTCAGTTTAGCAGAATGTAATACAAAATACCTAAATGAGAGCATGTGTAACCCATCAAGAAAGCTTCATTTAAGGTGGAGAAGCTAAGCATAGGCAATGGCACAACAATGCCAGTAACTGCTAAAAAAAAACCTCAAATTAATTAGAACACAATAAATTCACAAATTTTGAGGTTCCTATTGCAGAACGTTTAACAGTTTTTAGGTGTAAGAAGCCATCAGAAATGTTACTGATAAAGTAACCAGCCAGTTGTGTGACTGGTTACAAAACATGTCTTTAGGAAAGACATACATATATGTGCTCAAAAAACTAAGGAAATACCTAAAAAGGATGTAATAAAAATTATCTTGTAAATCACGTGCAATCCCATCTTAAATTCCCACTGTCAGGAAATACAATCATGTAGTTCAAAAGCAGCCTCTTTTCTAGTCACTGTGTATTTCTATGCATTTCAAAACATGCTGCATTGAGAGGAGACAGTCCATGAAGTAAGAATCAGTGGAGTCCTGTTGGAAGCTATAACAATCACACCTACCATACTGCCAAGCTCAGACTGTACTATAATTATAATAATTCCTCAAATATGGGATCATTTGTTATCCAAGCAGTAACAGAAAAAGCAGAACAGAGGCTGGAGACCCATTCATGAAGCTCCAAGCAAGACAACATCCACTGCTAAAAAAAAGAACAGCTCTTACTTAAACTTATAAACTGTAACAACCTATAAAACCCTTCAAAGTTCTCTACTCTGTTTTCCTCTCCATAACCTCTGACTGGAAGGAGGAGGGAGGATAGTTCCATGGAGTTCAGAGAATTATAACACATGCCCTAACTTCTGGGGTACCAGACCATACAGAAGCCCCCAAACATCTCCACTCTGCCGTGTACCCATCCCTAACCTCCAATAACTAGTAACTGAAGCCTAATCTTAAATTGTATATAATCAAATGATTAAGAAGTACTGAAGTGAAAAAGTGCAAGTGGCACCTCTCCATCTTCAAAAAGCAAACGTTTGACTTTTCAAGACTCCGTTCCTATAATTTAACACACACATCTTCAAGATAGCTGCCTACTGAATAGATACATTTAGCTGAATTTAAAGAAATACATATTTTTTTAATTACTAGTATATATATTATATATAATACTAGTGTATATAATAATTACTAGTTTCTTTTGTCTAGTTCATATATTTTCTTCATCTGGAACTATATTTATTGGCTTTTAGCTTTCTGAAGTTAGTCTGCTACCATTTGGCAAGAAGAGGTGAAAAATCTTTAACCAGCGCAATAGATTTTAGCTACTTTTATAGAAACAGACATTGATTTTTCATGAAAGCAAGCACTGCTGAAGAGGAATATTAAAACAGTTCAAGTAGTAACAGAAAAATATGCAACACTAAAAGAAAATGAAGGCTGTGCTATACTTGATCAAAACCGTGCAGAAGCTTGGATACACAGCACACAATAACTTGCATTTAAACTGAACTGCCTAAAATAAGGCAAACATCATAATAGTTTAAAGGTCTCCTAAAGAACAAGAGATATACTGAAATAAAGCTTTTTGCATATCTCTAACAATAATAAGACACCTCTCTCTCACCAAGAAAGCACTGAATATATAATTAAACACTAAACAGTGCTACAGATATAATATTCAGAACTATTCTAGAGAAAAACCAGTCTGTTTCACAACTGAAAAACTCAAATTCTATACAAGGCTCAACATTTATGTCAATAGAAAATACTGACTTGTGAGATACACACATTGATCCAAGTGAAATAGATCATGCTCCCATTCACAGCGCTTAATATCACCTGCCCAACTCTATCTTTGTAAATGAAGGCACATGTTAAATGTGTTACATTATCTACAAGAATCACAACAATACCAAGAAATCTCTTATCTCCTTCACACGGACATTCTAGTCACATTAGAAAGAATCAAATTCAGTAGAAAAGCTTAGTTAAAAAAAAAAAAAGAGCAATTACCTCCAAATTCTGTCTGGAAAAGTTAATGGGCCTTGTTTAAAGATATTTAAGTCAGAGAGACAATTGAGGGCCATAAAGATGATTAAAGGATTGGATCACCTCTCTTATGAGGAGAGGCTGCGGGGGCTGGGACAGTTCATCTTTGAGAAGTCATGTCTCATGGGGGATCTTACCAATGTGTATAAATACCTAGCGTGAGGACGTAAAAAAGTTGGAATCTGACTCTTCTCCATGGTATCCAGTTAAACAGCAATAGGTAAAGACTGAACCTGAGGGGTCTGGAGCACAAGCCTCGTGAGGAGAGGCTGAGGGACCTGAGGGTGGTCAGTCTGGGGAAGAGGAAACTGAGGGGAGACCTTCTCGCTCTCTCCAACTCCCTGAAAGGAGGCTGTAGAGAGGTGGGGGTCGGTCTCTTCTCCCAGGTCACAGATGACAGGACAAGGGAAATGGCTTCAAGTTGCACCAGGGGTGCACCAGTTGTTCAAGTTAGATATTAGGAACTATTTCTTTCCTGAAAGGGTTGTCAGGCATTGGAATGGGCTGCCCAGGGAGGTGGTTGAGGCACCATCCCTGGAGTTATTGAAGAGATGAGTTGACATGGAGCTCAGGAATATGGATTAGTAGTGAATTGGTGTTGTTTTAGGTGTGATGTGTGGTTTGTGGGGGTTTTTTTTTGTTCGTTTGTGTTTTGGTTTTGTTTGGGTTTTTTTTTCATTGGTTAGACTAAATGATCTTAAAAAGTCCCTTCCAACCTAGGTGATTCTGGGAAATACAAGAAATTAAATTTATACTTTAGAAAAAAAAAAACAACAAACAAACAAACAACAAATTACCAAAACCCAACAGCATCACAGAAACATGCCACCACCGCTTTTTAAGTGAGACTGAAGTGGGTTGCAGAGTCCTCATCTTTGGGGATATTCAAAACCTGACTGAACTATGTACTGAACAACCTGTTCCAGTTGAGCCAGCTTTGAGTAAGGGTCAAATTATGATGGTCTTCAGAGGTCCCTTCCTACATCAGCAATTCTGTGAAATCCCCACCCATAAATTATCAACAGGTTTATGTCATTAAGGACATTAAGTTCCTCAATTACATTGATCTTGGTTAACAATGCAGAGTTTCCAGGTTCCTTCAGAAAAACAAAACAGTTTAAGTTGGGTTAGCACTCCCAGTTAATCTAACACAGTGTCTCAGTCTGAGCTACAGCCTTGATTTTTGTCCAAGAAATGATGTCAGGATCAAGGAGTCATAAGATGTATTATGTTTTTTTAGTTGCTAATTTACACTTATTCTTGGAAGTAGACATTATCACTTTTCACTTTCAGTTGGTTATTTTAATTATTTATTTAAAACAGATACACATGAATAATCTGGTTTGTAAGAACAGGAAAACAAGGTCAAATCAAAGATCCATCTAGTTCAATACTCTTTTTTCCCAGCAGCAGCCAACAGCAGATGACTGAGTAACCTTGTAAGAACATGACAAGAATACAGGGATAGAGAGTACATAGTGTTCTGCAGAAACATTCTTCTAAAATCCAAAGCTTTGTGGGTCAAAAATTTCTTGAAAAGAAGTCATTTTTTTTTGCACACAATAAGTCTGAATAATTTGAATTTGTCATCTACTTGTCAGATGGCTTTTGAACTCACATAAGTTTTAGTATCTACATACAATGCATTGGATCAATGACTTTCACAGCTTAACTTCATGCTGTGTGAGGGACTGTTTTCTTTAATCATACTGAGCCAACCACTTGCTGAGTCTGAAAGCCCTTAATTCTCATACTGGAAGACACAACTATCTCTTGTTCTCTTTTCCCACATCATTCATATTTCCTCTCTGTTATCTCTTTTCCTGCTTAAAAGCTTCCAGCATAACCAAGTTGTTATTGTTAAATACAAAGTTCCATTCTGCTTATTATTCCTCAGCATTTTTCTCTAGGGCTTCTCCCATTCTACTACATCCTGAGACAAGAAAAATCAAACCAACAAACAATGAGATGCCTGCACAGTATGGATTTATAGAAATACCTAATGATTTGCTTTACTTTCCGGTCTCTCTTTGTCTCCTAACAAATCTTAATGTTCTGTCTGCCTTTCTGTATTTTTTTTTAACCACTTTTCTCAATAATTTCAATTAGCCGTGAAAAATTCCAAGATCTTGTTTCAGAACCTAACTTTTTAAAATAAAGCTAGGGCTATCCAGGATACATAGAATGAATGTGGTGGAGACTGTCATGTTTTACTTAGCCATATGATTTTAGCATCATTGCCTATCAAACTCTTCAACATATTTTGCAGGTGAACTTGCCATCATTTCACGGTAAATACATTCATCTTACTTTTTCCTTACTCAAAGAGTAATTCTGTTCTTAATGAAACACAATAACAAAAGTAGTTTTTCTTTACTTATAGTTTTACATCCGGGTGAAAAGGGCTCTCAAGCCAATATTGCTGAGACAACGTGAACAATGCGAGAGGCAAACTGAAGTCAGTATAAGCTACTACCAAGGGCTGTACTACAGTGTCTCCTCTATGGTATCACATAGTTCCCCGTAATCCACGTCCCAGTTCCATAAAAGACACCTACTTTTTAATCGCACAGCAATTTAGTTAATCTTGAAAAAATCATTAATAAGATATTGAAAGTAAACTGCAAGTTTTCTAAATTCAATAGTTTGCAATTTTGGATGGTGCTAAAGCATGTTTTTGTAAGATTTTCGTCAGGAACTTTATGACCAACATGTAGAACAGGAGCATCCAATACATATAAAAACGTATGCACCACAACTTTGTTGGACTTATGTGGGTTTTTTTCTTTAAATCCTAGAAATTACACTTTCTACCAGAAAAATCAGCTCAATTCAAAATTGAAATACAACAGTATTTGGACTTTCTAGTCAAACTTGTTCTTCTAGAGTATTCTAGCATGCAAATTTTCTATTTGTATTTCAAATTCTGCACCCTATCAGCACCCCAGATGGATTTATTTTGCCTTTAAATCATTTCAGCTATCATATACTTCCTTTTTTTCTAAAAAAAAACCAAACAAAAAAAAACCCCACACCTCAACTTTTAAATCCCTTTCCCAGAGTAGCTCAGCTCTCATTAATGTCCCACAGATGTGCATCAGAAGTTCACCTTTTTTAAGCCAAATTGTCCCAAACTTTATATGCATTCCTTGTCATAAACATACCCAAGGAACATTATTCATTCAGAATTAACCATGAGCAATTCAATGGAGCAATCTAGCATTAATTCCAGTCTGAGCACCTACAGATCCCAAAAGTAAGTCTTATAAAATCTTTTTCATCTTTGAAAGCTTACTTTAACCTTAACAAACAGGTGGCTCATCACAGACACTCATCCCTTCACATATCAGCCTATGTTTCTCAGGCCAACTGCCCTGTGTGCTGCAGTAAATCCAACTCTTCACACTTGCTCTCCCAAGCACTGAACTTCCTCACAACTAAGTTTAATCATGTGGCAAGACAGCTACTTTCACTTCCTCCAGTCCGAGCCAACTTCCTAACCATTGGCCTGTAAAGAAAAAAAAGGAAGGAAAGAAACAGGGAACAAAAGAGGGAAGAGAGACTATGCTATCATGACTACAGACTTAATGACACTCCTAAGAAAAGGTCCATGAAGTAAACTGAAAACTGGTACTATCAGTTGCCTTTGGTTTGTCTGGGGTAAAGAAATTGTTTTCCTAAAGTCAGAGTTGGAGGGAAGAGATTTTACTGCTGGAACCAGGAGGCATAATAACCTGTCAAGGTTAAAGCAGGCTGTACAGCCTATCTATGGCAGATTTAATTGTAGTCAGTTACATGAACTATATTTTACATACAGCATTAATTAACAGTCCACCAATATTTGACATACAAATATACAACACAACACATTCACGAGCAATGGCAGTGTATCAAACCAAACAGACACCAGTGCCAAATTTGTTTGGCATCAGTTAACAATCCCCTGCTTTTTGGACAAAAACAGATAATGAAATGCAAATGTCTTATAAAATAAGACATTTTATAAACAATCATTTTAACATATCTATTAAGCATCAAAAGTGAATATAATCACAACTCTCGAATTCCCAGAAACATACAGAACATGTTTTGGCAGCTCCTGAGTAGAAATGATGCTGTATTAATAACCAGTTCATATTTTTATGTATTCCTCAGGGAATTTTCTGTACAGGCTTCTGTTATCAGAGAGGCAACTCCTGTCTTTTGTTTTGTTTCTAACCTGCCAGGATAACGAAATCCTCAACTCAGCATGTCTCAGTGACGACAGAATCTTCTGGACAGACATCAGAAGACTGGCATGGCAGCAACGCCTGCCTCTAACGAAGAGGAGAAAATCTCCAGCACCAGATGCCCAGTTCATCCAGCCCCAAAGGCACAAAAAACCCAAATAACAACAAAAACCCACACCAAGAAAAAAATTCCCAGAGACCAGATGTATCTGCTGTACAATCCATCTGATCCAAGCAAGTACCAATCCCCAGAAATGCAAAAGAAACAAACTATTTGAATACTGCAGTCTTTATTATAACCCTCTTAATTCTTACAGAAGTAACCCACAACTCATTACAAAGCAACATGATTCTATGGTAAACCTGCATTGTTATATCACGTGTCCCTTACCTTATTATGTGCTGTACAAATAGACCATCTGCATAAATTAAAGTTTAACTTATGAATCAATTTAGACACTGGAACCTCCCTTCAGCAGTGCAAGTAAGCATCAATTTCTGTTGGCTGACATGCAGAAGCCTCAAATCCTCTCATCTGGTCAGAGCTCTAGTCTATACATAGGCATAAGAAAACTCTTTAACAATGGGCTCCCCCCACACAAGACACATTTTGTCAAATATTCTCAGAAAATAAGAATTTGTCTGAACAGATGAGCTTTGTATGCATAACCAGTGCAAGAGTTATTTGAACTTCTGGGAATTGTCTGGTTAGCATGTGTCTGTCTGTCTGTCCAACAGATATTCACCCAGGAAAGAAGATACCCGTTTTAAGTTCCTCCATCTGACTCGATTCTTTCATGCTTAGATCATTCTCCAAGATTAAGTCTACCGGATTTTCAAGTCTTTCTTGAACAGTCTTGCTGAAACTGTTTTGTTCTGCATAATTATTCATAGCCTTTAGTCAAGAGCTTGCCCAGCCAACCACCTCAGGCTTATATACGGCAGTTCATAGTATCTGCTTTCGGTAGCTCCCACTCAGGTTAATGCCTTCTGCAAATTCCACACCAACAATGCAACGCTTATTAAATATTTTATGGCAATCTGTTTCTTAATTCAAGACTCCGTATTCTTCCAGAACTAACTAATTATTACTGGAACTAGGAATCACACAGATTTGTCAGTTCACTGCATAAAACAAGCACAATACAACTCACCTTTCCCCACCTGAAAGACTAACCTGCAGCTGAATTGTAAGGAACATGCCCTTCATCCAGTGCAAAACAATACTTAATATATGCAGTGTTAAGCAGGCACATTACAAGGTGGAGAGATTTTAAATTCAGAAAAAAAACTCAGCCGTGTTATAGAGTCTGAACTAGATATCGTGAGATTGAACAGAACACCAAGCAACCTTCTTCTATGCGCATTTAGACTTTTTAAATTATCTTTTTTTAAGAGACTAAAACCACCAAGAAATTTCCATAGTTGCATATTGACCAAAGCTCTCATCAATAGTAATGAGAAAGTTTGTAAGGTTATCCTATCCCTCTATGTACTACTACCCCAACTATTCTGAAAAATAGTTGATGCATATGGCCCCTTAAAGTTATGTAAAAACAGGTAATGGTGGAAATGGAAAGTCTATATATGGAATAATCTTCCAGTGTTTGACATTCAGCCCAGGACCTGCAGTCAAATACAAAACATAAATAAATTTATTTTAAGCTCCTTTTGCATATTCTTAATTCTGGAATCCAAACACCCCACGACAACCACAGGATTTAAAAGAATATATACCTACACAAAGCTGTTATGGTTCACAGATAACAATATAGACAAGTATAGCAAGTATAATATCTGTATAGTATTGTGCTATTTAATGCTTTTACAGTCTTATAGTTCTGCTGATGTCATCAACCTAATCAGTCATGACTGGGGTATCTACCATCATGATGTCAAAAAGAGCTACATTCATTTTGGTACGATGATGCAAGTATCAAACTATGGCAAATTAAATACCTACTGTACCAAAGTTACAATAAATAATCATACAATTATTTTTCCCCCATGATGACTATGCCATTTATAAACTGAGCAAATTAAACACTACCTTCATTCTGGCAATGAGATTTAGACAACTGGGATAAGTATACTCCAACATAGTATATCATATTTCTTGTATAATAAATATTGAAGGATATTATGGACATACCCATGATATTGAAGATAAGTATAGAAGATCATATGTATCCCTGTCAAACATGTGTGAGTATAAATTCAGAACAAAAGACAGAAAACTCCCCAATAATACAATGCTGTAAAACCATGTAAAAGAAAAATGTTTAAACAAGTTTGTTGAAGAGAGCTCGTCTGTAGCTGTCCAAGTAATGAACTATTTCAAAATACACTCCAAGATTTCTACATAAGAATTGAAGACATTTTAAAACATTTTTAATATAAAAAGTACTAATATTTTGACAAAATCTGGATAGAGGACTTCTATCTGCCAAGGAGAAATTGGAATGAGAAACTATCATAACGCACACTGATAATACAGCATGTATCTAAAGACATTCAGCACATTCCTGCTTCCTTAGCCTAGGCTGTAAGGGTACAATACAACCTCATCCTTCCCTACAGCCACGTGAACTATCCCTGGCCCACATATTTTGCCTCACTCAGCTGCTCATAACACACCAAGCTGAAGAAGTACAAGTGCTACCCTGCCTGGTTTCAGCTGAACATTAGTGCCTGGATGCATATGTAAGTGCCTACAGGAGATACCAACCAGTGATTGTTTCCAAGAGCAAAGGACAACCCCTTACTCTGTCTTTAGAGAAAAGCCTCCCAAACACACAAAACCCAGCTTTTGCCTTCATGTTAAAACTGATAGCAACAAGGATTCCTATGTTCTAGCCCCTCATGAAGAGCTGCGAGCCTGCAGATGAACAGTGAGAGAAGACAAGGGCCTGTTCCCCAGTTCCCCTTTTGGCCAACACAACAGGACTCGAGACCTTGCTCTTGGATGGGCCAATGTGCAAGCGTTGACCAGAGTTGGGATTCATCTTTTTCATCTGGCACACGCACCTTGAAACACCTTATGGAACAGAACAGGAATCCCTGCTTTTCAGGGATTAAATGTTTGTTATGAAGTTTGAGTTTTGTTTCAGCTTTCACACATAAAAGGCTGCTGTAAAGAGGAAGGGACCGATCTGTTCTGTAAGCCCAGATTTGGGAGGACACAACGTAACAAACAAACAACAGTAAGGAAAACTAAAGTTAGCATTAGAAAAAATAGTCTACGGTAAATACGAAGTGCTATGATAGGCTGCCTGGAGAGAATAAAAATTTTCCAAATTGACATCTAAAAACAGGCGAGCAAAAGGCCGTGAAGAATGACAGTTACAACTGATTGTCTAGGGTGGGAACCATTTAGTCCAATGATTCTTTAAAAGGGTGGAGAAAAATTCCACATAAATCCTTGAAAGCTTAAAATCACCTCTACATACATTATCACCTTCTCATAAACGGTAACAATTTACAAGTGGTTTTTTAATGCCATCTAAATGCCAATTATATTATATTTACGCCAGTACAGTCAAAACCACTACCACCGTGTGGGGTAGTGCTGAGGAAAGGGGGATAACATGCTGTATGGGTAGGGGAATCAGCTGGGACCACAGCACCCCACATCTCCCTTCCCTTACCGATCAGAGAATGGCACCATAAATAGCAGGTATGAAAATTCTTGTAATAGACTGCAAAAATACATTTAAAGCTGAAAGCGATTTTTAGTTCCCTGTTAATGTCAGGTATTTCACAATCAGGGTAATATGTGTTAATCAGTATGTTTTCAAAATATTAGTAAACACAGTTCAATCTTTCTCCAAAAAGAGAAAATAACAGAGAAGTACACCTTTGACAGCAGGAAAAAAAGAACCACAGAAAGATACAGGGTGGAGAGCCTGGCAATAACTATAGGAATATTCTTATATCGACAATGTTATAACTCAGAAAGGATGCATTTATTTTATTATTTTTAATAACATACAAAAACGCAATTCAAGAACATACAGCAACCAAAAAACATTTTTAAAACATTTATTAGCACCTGGCATGTATTCATTAAGGAATAAAACCACCACTGAATGCGTAATTTTAGACTAGCTTTTGCTCAAGAGTATAAAAAATATTCATTTCCAGTTTAAAAAAAAAGTACACAACTATGAATGTGAAAGGTGACAAACCCAACCACAGATGAATTATAGCACTAACAGAAGTTACAGGTTCAATCTAGTAATTTAGAAAAAAAATAAATTCATAGTAAGAGAGGTCTTTCTGAATTCAGTCCCAAGCAAAGAATCACTTTGCTTTATAATCCCTTTTGCATTTTGCTATTATGTAAATCAGGTGCATTCAATAGAAGTATCTGTGAGAGCGTTCTCATACTATCACCTACCAGAGTCAAAATTTTCATATGCAAGGACTATCAACAAAAACCTTTATCTACTGAGGAAAGTCCAGTGAGTTCATTGCTGAGAAAGAAGGAGAAATATGTCCCGGTTTGCATTTTAATCTTGATACATTCTGAAGAGTCACAAAAACTCCAGACATTTGCAAAAAGATAAAAAAACTATGAATTAAAGACAAAGATTAGTTTGGCTTTCTGATGCCAAAGCCTAGTGGCTTTGGCAATATATGCCATATTTGCACGTGCTGAACACTGTTTCAGTCATCTTCTACCATCAAATATTGTATAGTAATAGCATTCAAATAGTTATGTTCTGATGGAATCCACGGGAGTTATGCCAATCCATTCTTTTCAACAAAGAAAATCTATTGATATTAAATGCACACTACCAGATTAGTTCAAAACTACACCCCCTTTCTGGGCCAATTCTTAATTTGATCTCTGCTGGAGTCTTCATCTAAAGCTATTTCTCTGATATAATTGGATGTCTTTCAAACTTCTTCTTGCATCTTTTTAAACATGTGATGTTTGCCTGTATGCTTGTTCTCTAAATATAATGACCATGTAAGCTGGCTTTTGTATACTTTAAAGTCTGTTATTGCTTTCCAAAACAATTTGCAAATTTTTTGTCTATTGAAAGTTTTTAGGAAGTGAACACTCCACTACATAATATCAGCTATCATTAATTTTGCTCTCTCTTGCATTTAATTATTTTAATTTTTACTATCTTCAAGAAACCAGAAGATAGTTTTACACACATTCCCATTCTGAAATGTCCATTTTGTTTCTCCAGCAACACTACTTTCAGTTAACAAGTGTAAATGAGGTGTAAATAAAACCAGCACAAAAAAATTGAGAAAAGTTGCTGCTGAGCTTAAGATATTTAAAAACTTTATAAACAGCAATAAAGGTCCCACCAAAGAAAAAGTATGCAAGTCTGATAAATTACTTTGCAATAAGTGAGAATCTACTTTTTTTCCATTGTTAATTATGAAACTTAGTGTGGAAAGCAAGGAATCGTATCTGGCTCATAAAGATGCTTAGTAAGTTTTAAGTATTTACTAAAGAGTTGGCCTCAATTTAATATATTTTTAATGATAATTTTGTTATTTTGCTGCATTATATTTACTGTGCAGAGTTTTCTCCACAGGGGATCATACATATCTCAAAGCAAAATGATAACTGATCTAGACTGTGACAGAGGCCCAAACTACATTATGAAGAAAACAATACAGCCTTTCAGTTCCAGGGAAAAGAGCAGTCAATTAAAAAAAAAAGTCAAGGAAGATGACATCTATTCAATAAAGTGAGTTTTAGTAGAAAACCAACAGCTGATTAAGTCCTGTTCACAGATTATTTTTTTTTTTTTTTTGCTTTCTAGAAACGTATAATCTCAATGCACCTCAAAAGAAAAATAAAGCCACACATCCACATATTTACCATAAGGTCCTTTTTAACACAGACATTAATGGTTTGATCAAACCTCAGTGAAGCTGATCTGGTCTTAAAGAGAATGATTTAGGCTGCATGCTCTTTGGTCACTTCTATGAACCTGTACTTGAAAATGTTCAGGGTTTATTAAAAGCTAAACCACATTAGAAAATTCAACAACCAGCCCACTACTGTTCATTAGAGGAGTAACATTCATACTCCCATTTTAAAACTATGGTGGGTCAGCAACACAAAACAAAGTCAAAGTGAAGGCCACTGAAAAATATGAATCACCTGTGATTCCTGAAGTTAAGCCGCAGTTGTAAATAGATGGATATAAAGTGGTTAAAACATTATCATCCTCAGCTGTCCCTCTTCCAGCCTAGTGCTACTCCAACAGGGACAACTGAGGAACAAGGAGTGTAAACTGTAACAACTCAATTGTTAATGTAGCATATAATTATGAACTGAAGTTGGTAGTATTTTGCATTACCATACATAAACTGTGCTAAATTCAGATGTTCCTGCTGGCTACAGTAGCATCTGAAATGACCAGTTTCTTCTTTCAGGTTAACTTCCAGGGTCTTGACTATCTTTTTTTTTTATTATCTAACAGATTATCCAGTAGTTTATTTAAAGTGTAAACATAAGAAGTGTTTTGTTCTTCTGTCTTTTTGACATAAATATTTGTCAATCAGTATTATTTTGTTGAAACAGGAATAAGTGAGATATTTGCTAAGATTCAACATTCTGTAAATCATGCGAGAATTTGATACCAGGGAGGACTCAAAATTACTTTTTGATTTGTTAGAGAATCCTGTGATGCGTTTGCAAACATCTTTCAAATACTAGAGGCTAGAATTCTCTAAGAAGTCAATTCATTACTCGGACAGACTTTTCTAATCTTAATTTGTCTATGAACTCAAAAAATGGTTTATCAAAATTCTATCCCTATCTCTACCATCACAATTCATACCCTCTAACAGCAATCACCAATAAAGGAACAGCTGGGATTGTGATCAGACTTGAAAAGCAGCAGCACCTGTAAAGAACAAGGAATTGCTGCTGCTGCTCCACAAGAGCTCATAAGTTCAATTTGAACTCAGTAAATTGGAAATAAATGCATTTTTTGTTTTGCAATGGAATCAAACTGGCAACAAAGGAAGACAGCTCCTGTAAGGCAGTCCATGGACCTCCACTCTATCTCCCATGTATGTATCTTCCATGATCATGCTGACAATTTTTAATCATTCCCCTCATTCCACTGTCCTACATAGACAGCACTCACCTTTTATTTCAATCCTAGAGAAGCACCTCTCATCTCAATTTTTCAACCATAAGCTACATCACTTGAAAGTATTAGAAAAAAATATTACAGAATCTCTCTACACCCTCTATAGTTTATTTCACAGTAGCAGCAATACCTTGAGGCTTGAGAAAATAATCCAAAAAGATAAAAATCACCTTGCAACAATTCAGAAAAATATTCATACTTCTAGTTTGGCTGACTTTACTGCGCTCAATACACGCTTTCTCAACAACCAAAACATTCTTTCTATCAACTATTACTTAATAAATAGATTTTTGTTTCAGAATGTTTTCCTCATCTGAAAAGGCTCCTGTTTTAGAACCAGGTTCAGGCAACATCCTTCTGGTTCTTTAAAGCAATCCGTTTGTCTCTTGAGGAAGACACTCAACAGTAGACTTTTTGAGACTCAGAGCTATAGCGCTGCACTTTGCATTGACAGTTAACACTGTCCCACGTATATATTACTTTTTTATTTTACACCTTGCAATTAAGTTCTGAATTCTTACTTTTTAACTAAAATCTCCTTCACACAGGTGTAAGAGATGACAAAGTACACTTCCATTAGCACTCCACCAAACAAAACCCATTTCTTCACAACATAGCACTTTAGAGATGTTTTGTATAAGGAAACAAAATTGCAGCATTTCTTAAATACCAAAAGACAGCACAAACCATGGAACAAAACGCAAAACCAGAAGCCTCCGAACCCACAAAAGCCCATTAGGTAACTGTACCAAAAGGAAAGTCCACCCTACCTTGTTAATGCTGAAAGGCCAAGGCTGTGAGGGCGCAGAAATACCAGTGCCTTCCAAAGAATGGGGAACCACATGGGCTAACGTGGCTGGTAGCCACCAACGAGAGCCCTGTCACACAGTCCCTGGAGCGTAGGGCAGCACAGAGCAGAGCAGAAATAACAGGAGATTGGACCAAGAAGTCAGATCCTCTAGTAAGTTCAAGGGGAAAAGGCAGAGGCGGGGAGGCTGTTGATGAGGTGGGTCTGATTCATCATTGCCCACAGCTGTGCTGGGGTGCCCACAGCTGAGACAGGGCAGGGCAATTACTGCCTACCAGTGTTAACAACCCTAGCAAAGGCTCCACAAAACTTTCTTGAAGGTTTGTGCATAGGAACACATCACAAACCAATCTTAATTTCACTTTAAACTTAATTGGCAATTAATACATAATCTAAATGATATCTCCTCATAAAACAATGTCACATCACCAGCAGTTTGCTCCAGCTCAAGTTTTTCATTTGTTTGCATTTGCACCCCACAAAGAAAACAGCTGCAGTAACTCGCTCGGGGAAGGGCAAGATTAGAAATCAAAATACACAATCTTTTTCCAAAGCAGATAAAAGAAAAATAATATTCCATGGTCATGTCTGAAAAGCCAGGTGATGATAAGCAGCACTGAGAAATTACAAAATGAGCCAGAAAATAGAAGCTGGAAAAGAGTTAGATATTAGCCCTGGTATTAAATTAAGTGACTCTTCCCCCAACCAACAAATAATATCTACCTTGCACAGAATCAATTTACTTTCCTCCAAAGACCAATCTTGGCCAAATTTCTTAATAAAAAAAATAAAAATAAAAATAAGGGAAGGAGAAGAGGGAAATCAATAAAACCAAAATGAGCCTACGTAAAAACAACCAGTAGGAAATATTTTTTCCCTTGAATAATTCAGAATTGGAACTCCCTGTCTGAAAAATTAAGTGAAACCAAGAAACAAAGACAGTACAAAAAAATAATTAGACATTGTTAAGAATGAGTCTATCTGCATAATTACATAATGTTTTTCCTCTATCTCAAAAAGGAGTGAAGCTTGTATTACAAGGTATAGGTCAACAACTCATGAACAAGATGAAGGATAAATATTTTTAGGGAAAATCAGGCTGCCATCTGCAAAAGGAGCAAAAAGGAAATGGCAAACCTCTTAACCTTTGCTGGTTTAGCTCACAATTAATCTGGGAGGAGATAAGAGGCCTGTAATCCTTTTATGGGTTTTATCAGAAATAATAAGCCAACAAACTTATAAAATGTGTATGCAAAGCACAGTATACTAAGCTTATTAAAGATGAAACAATAAAATGAAAGAAGATCATAGCTGAAATATCCTGTAGCAGATGCTTAAAGAAAGAACATAAGAAGCAGGGCAGAATAAGATTTCCTTATTCTTCCTCCCTGGGTACAATCCCCCATTTCAGAAATCCTATGTTAGAGGAATCACAGAATCACAGATCATGGAATTGTCAGAGTTGGAAGGGAACTCTAGAGATCATCTATTCCAACTCCCCTGCTAAAGCAGGAATGCCTAGAGCACATCACTCAGAATGGCATCCAGGTGGGTCTTGAAGATTGGGGTCAAGCATGATTTATCTTTGGTAAATCCGTGTCAACCAATAATGATAACTTCTTGATCTTCAATGTGTTTGGAGATGACGTCCAGTACGAGCCGCTCCATTATTTTCCCCAGGACATTATTTTCCCCAATTAATTGGTCCTCCTTCTTGCCCTTTTTGTTTACTGGTGTGATATTTGCCTTCCTCCAGTCCTCAGGCACTTCTCCTGTTCTCCAAGATATCACAAAAATGATAGACAGTGGCTCAGCGATAACATCCGCCAGTTCTCTAAGCACTCGTGGGTGCATCCCATCAGGGTCCATGGATGTCTAGTTTGGCCAAGTGATCTCTAACTCATTCCTCTCTCTAGAACCCTCACCTTTGTCTCCAAGGTCTGGGATTCACGAGGGGCAGCTTTGGCCGAAGCAAAAAAGGTTTTCCACAGCTCTACCTTCTCTGTGTCTTCCACCACCAAGGCACCCACCTCATTCATTAGCCCACATTTTTCCCAGCCTTCCTTTTTTTATTGATATATTGAAAAAAAGCTCTTCTTATTATCTTTAACTGTTGTTGCCAAGGTAAGTTCTCCTTGGACTTTTGCCCTTCTAATTTTTCCATGGCATACCTTTGCTACCTTGATATTGTTCGAAAGTAGCCGACCCCCTTTTCCAGAGACTGTAGACCTTCCTTTTCTCCCCGAGGTCCAGCCAAAGCTCTCTTTTATCCAGGCTGGCCTTCTTCCCTGTCAGTTCATTTTATGGGACCACAGGACGGCTTTATCCTGTGCTTTTGAGAGTTCCAGGTTGCATTTGGAAAATTATTTTCAGCTGCTCCCAGTGGACCTACCTTCCATAAGGGCTGAGTATAATCCTTTTTTGATCCCATTTCGAATTTGGCTTCTGCAATGCCCACTGCAAAGGCTTCCATAATTTATTTACAAGTTGTATGAAAAAAAGGTTTGTTTTTCCTTAAACTTCCAAATGATAGATCTATTGAGATAGAGATTAGCTACCGAAGATAGTTTAAATGGCACAAGTGCTAGGAACAAGAATACTCAGGAATAATCAATAGTACCTGTGCCAAATGAATAATTGAATTGCATTATTTTGCCTAAAGACAGAATAAAAGATGAGACAACATTATAGCAGTCATCAGGAAAATAAAAGGCTGTCAAAAAGAGGAATGGAAGGACCTGTTCTTCATGTTCACAGTGAAAAAGCAATAGGTTTAAACTCTAGTAAGGAAGCTCAAATATGCGTATTAGGGGGGAAAAATACATTCTAATAGCAAGGCTAATCAAAAGGACTGCTTGGGACAGTTGTTTTAGCAAAAAGAACTGCATTAAATGACCTCTTGTTGTCCCCTCCAGTTTAGCACTATATAATTAGAAAGAAAGTCAACAGACATGTAGTTCAGACTTCATATTATTAGAGATGACTCAATTTTTCTCTCCCACTCAGAAGAAAATGCACAGCACTGTGATGACCTGAAATCACAGGAGTAACAGGATAGTGAAGGTGCCCACAATGTATGATGGGGCTTACACTCAGTCACATGACCACGTTCAACTTGTTCTTACATGGGACAATTCCCAGACACTGCAATAGCATCTGCCAGAAACCAGCTTTCTATAGTCTCTAAATTCAAAATACAAATTAGAGAACAATAATCTAGGTTTTTGCCAGATATTAATCCTTTGCCTTCTGGGCAACGTTGTACTTGTCATGATAAAAAATCTACTTCTCAGTGGGAAACAAGTAATTTAAAACTAAAGACCCAATGGCCATCTAAATCTAAATTCTTTGCTTTCCTACATTAAGTTCAAGGAGTGCAAATGACTGTAACTGTCTGTGTTTAACACGATATGCTTTTGGGCCCTAGCCTTTCTAGCCACATATATTGAAAAGAATAAGAGAACTCTATAAAACAGAATTCAATTTAAATGGATACATATGGATAAAGTTACTCGCTCACAATAAAATTATCACTTTAATCCAAACAGGTTGGTCTGGTTTGCATTTTTGCCTAAATTTCAGGTCAAGGTATCTCAGAGGCCAAAATTCTTTACAGAGTTAGTTAACTGTAAACGTATTAACTTACCCTGTTGGTATAAACCAGGAATATAACAGCTACTATATAAAGTGTCTGGCAAGAGAGTTCATCTCATATTTATGTGCAAGTATCATCTTTGTGTGTGCTGATATACACAAACAATTCTATTAACTTTATCACTGCAAAGCTACAGATACCAGTACACAGCAAATCTCATAATTCTCATAATAAATGCTTTATGTATTTTCCAAACTGTTAGTCTTTCCTAAATCTTCTAAATTTGGAAAATACATAAAACATGTATTATAAGAATGTTTTATGTATTTTCCAAGTAAATTGGAGTAAAATCCAAAGGACATATAATAATCTCATTTGTAAACCTTTAAAGACACTATACTCTGAAAACAGTTTTTCTTATCTTGTCACTAAGGAAAAGAGAAGGGCTACTTGAGAAAACACAGAAAACATTAAGCATTCTTCTATTTTAGCCTCACTTTTTAAAAATAAATGCTTTTGACTGATTCTAATACAAAGACACTAGTCTGTATGATACTAAACTCACAATGTGTATCTGTCTATTCTCTAAAATAAACATTATTGCCCTCCTATTTGTAGTATTTAAAGAAGACAACACAGAACACACACGAGATATTTGTTCTTCAAAAGAACAAATGAGCAACCAGAGTGTGCACAAACAGAAATAGAATCTGTAATCCACATATTATTACACCATGATCTTTAAGAATATAACATTTAATAACAAAGATATTAGAATAATAACAGCTTTGGTACTTGAACTTCAGGAAACCCTTTTGTGTTGACTACCATCCATTATCCCTTTACAGAGGTGAGACATATCTCAAAGCAGATTTGGAGGCACTGAAAGGCACTGGAGTTTGGACAAATTATATTCACAGGTACAGGGAGATTAAATAGAGACCTATCCCATCCTAGTATCAGGGATTATCTGGAAGGATGAATCTAGAATGAGAAGTAATTCTGCCATAAAAGCTAACCCGTGGTCAGACCCCAGGCCCTACAGAGGCCCTAGAATAATCTATCAGTGACTACATCTAGTTTCATGTACAGGTAGGTACTGGGATCCACTCCGGAGAATACCACTGTTATCAACCATTGGTTTACACACCCTAATTTTTTTCTTACTTCATCTTACTTAGCCTAAATTATTCTTATTTATTCTCCATGATCCCAAGAACCATATCTGGTCATGGCCATGTTAAGGACTATGAGGCACCAGGCACACAGGCTCAGTATTTCATCAGCTCCAAATAATCCACCTCAGAGCAGTGTCACGCTCTAGAGAACAACTGACTGGCTAAAGGTATATTTGAATCTGTCTGAACTGGTCCCACAACAGGAGCCAGTTGCCCTGGAAATACGTTATGGCTCAGTGATGACAAAGCACATCTGACTGGCACAGAAAGAGGGAGGAATCACAGAGAAAGCTCTAGTTTGCAAGCAGAAGAGGCTAAACGGAACTTGAAAAGGAAATTCATGCCAGCTCCCAAAGCTTCCTCATATTGCCTATGACAAAAGCAGTCCCACCTTCTCCCATAGTTACCTGCCTCTTCCAGCAGTTGTGCTGTCACCTTCCTTGTGCCAGCAAAAGCATTTATGGGACACAGGGCTGGGAAGAAGTGGCTGAGAACAGGAAGGACCATTTCCTTCAGCAGCGGCAAAAAATACCTGAGTCACCAGAGCCCTGCCTGTGGCCAGGATTTACTGATAAAAACCTTGCCAGTTAATATATCTTCTAGAGTGTTAAATCATGTAAAGAAGAAATTATCAGTCTGTACACAAACAAAGCCAAAAAATTGGTATTTTTGCAACGGTTCTGCAAAAATAGCAACTCTGAGGCAATGAATATCCATTCACTTTTCCATTGGCCTTAATATCTCCTTGTCTAGCACCTATATGTTTATTCATTATACATTACTTGGTTTGTTATTTTCCTTTATTCCATTTCCTATTTTAGTCTCCTCATTAATTTTTATGTACTTTTGTTTTCATTTCTATACTTTTCATCACTTCAATTCCTAATATTTCAGCAGTCCAATTAGCTACTTCCGTATCTTAATCACACTGAGACTCCTTATTCAGCTATAAATATAATTTTATTACTGCTGTTTTAATGACTAACTGTTATAATAACTATTCTATATAAAATAATTTCTCTTAAAACTTTCCCCATTTCTTTCACTTGTCTGTAATTTATTCCATCTCTCATCATATTTTATATTTTGTTCAGTAGATCTTCCATCATCCTATGATGTTTCCTGTACTAAAAACTAATCACCGGAAGAGAGGGTAAACTTTCACTTTGTTTCACCATAAAGTTCAAATATTGAAATACATCTTCCACATTTATCAGACTGTCCTAGATATGTTAAACACAATCCAAAATTGAAGACACATACTATCTCCACATTAAAAGGCATATTCTTTCAATATGGATGAAAGCACAGAGCTCTATTGTGAATATCAACATCACCAATAAAAAACGTTGCCAATACCTGAAAACATTCCTCCTAAAACACAGAATCCAGCATTATTCTCATCTTTAATTTCCATAATATGCAAGCATATACTTGCAGTGAAATAGTAAATATTTACTCCTAGCTTCTAAAATCACTATCATTTCAGACAGATCATTAAGTTCTGTAAGACCTGAGATGCTGACGCTTCTAACTATCAGATAAACCAAAATGAAAGTCTGCAAGTCAAAATGGATTGATCTGATTCTGCTCAAGCTATTGAAATCTTTTGTGTTGTAATTATTCACATTCTGTAAGCGACAAGATTTGTCTGTGGTATAAAGGTACAGATGAGAGCAAGATTTCTGTAAGAAAACCACACACAAATGCTTGCGTGATGTTATACTGTATATAGAACTTTGATGCAATATGAATCCAAACAGTATTTTAGGTCATACTAATAAAGTACACTCAGACTCAACAATTAACTTCATGTTTTTAAATTTCTCTTCAACTGCTTTAATCTATTTTTATGGAAGAAGAATTAAAAGCATTAAAGGAAGTACAAAGTTATGTATTTTTAACAGTCTGTGTCTAAGTAGTGAAATTTACATTAAAAGCTCCATCATCATGAGCTTCTTGCAAGGGAGGTTGGGGCTTTTTTTTTGGTTTTGTATTTTTTAATTTTAACTTGCTTCATTCATTTCACAGTCCACTGGTTCTCTCTGGTGAGATGGGCTGCACTTTTACCAGGTTATGCCCCGCATAGACTTAACCTAAGCTCTTCTGACTGTGCTACTACAACCTACTGCTAAGCAGCCTTTGCTTATAAAAACAAATCTTCCTTTATAAAGACTTTTTTAGTCCCTCTTGTTATTTTTCTGTCTTTCACTTGAAATCAGAGAATACTAATATGCAGTAAGGATTTATCAGAGGCCTGTTTTTTTAAGGGGATATATCTTTATGCTTTTCGTACCCAAAATGGAGACATAAATCATGCTATTATATAAAACACTGCATTATTGAAGAGAAGCCAGGTGGACATTAGACTTCCTGATAGATTTTAAACTCAGAAGCATAAAGTATTTATCAACCAGATCTAATTGTAGTAATATCAGTGTCAATTTCTACCAGCTGAACATGTGATTATGCTTTACAAAACCTAAATTCAGTTGCTGATCCCAAAGGACACCAGAAAAATAGTATTTTCAGGTACATGTGTCTCCTACAATCACATCCAGTAAATCATATCACCGATTTAAGATATAAATTGATAATGTAATGGTTTATATTTGATAATTTGTATAATAATCACTTATACTTCTAGTAGCTTTGGAGCAGTTACCTTTCAGAGTTAAATAAAGTAATTTTGTCAGCTGCCGAGATAATTTGATTTAATTCCACAGAAATACACAAGCATGCTTGTTTACAGTATATTTGTTGACATATCTGATTACTACTGATGTCTGCTTTATAAAATCC
The DNA here is from genome assembly GCA_004320125.1 of Scolopax mira. Lineage (NCBI taxonomy): Eukaryota > Metazoa > Chordata > Aves > Charadriiformes > Scolopacidae > Scolopax > Scolopax mira. Next base: position 180,947 of record BJBW01004183.1, read on the forward strand.
TCTTATACCTTCTACTGAAATATACCATTAAATATTTTAATTTAGAAATTAATGGTAACTTGGATACACGGTTTGCTACTGGCTATGAAAAAAATTTAGTACTGATACCAAGATTTGATACCTTCCATTATTCTTGTATATTTGAATAGATCTGGTTTTTTAACAATACATAGTTCATTTTCTTTTAATTGTCATCACTCTTCATGTATTCTCTAGAGACTCATGGACATTTTTCCCATAATTCAAATTCAAGTAGCTGGCAAGATGCTGTCAAAACCCGGATGTTTCAGTATTGTCTCAAAACTTTTTGAAACACAAAAATATAATTTCTTCAAGTTATCTTGAACTGTGAAATGTTACGAGACAAAATTTAAAATGTCTTGAGTGAAACTTGATCTTCTCATCAATCCTTCTCCATTTCTTCTATTTAAGAGTACAAGAGGCAGAATAGATGTCAGCTGAGAAGGATAGAAACTTCTAACAGAAGGTCAACACAAAAAAGGATAGCAGAATACATAAACATTTTACATTAGTTCACTCAATACCAATACCACTCAATACCTGAGCTCCACCACAGCCCAGGTACATTGGACTCCTAGTATATCTGCTGTGCAGTAACTCCTGACCACAGCACTCATTTCTTTGAAGTTTCTAAAGTTCTAAAGCTTGCCAGGAACCCCAGCTTTTGCACTGACTGGGACATCACACGAAGCACCCACATTCTAAATGCTGGGAAAAAAGACTATGTCCAGAAAAATCTGGATGTACGAAAGACCTAAACACAACTGTGAAAAGAAGAGAAAATGAATGACTCCAGAGTACCTCACTAATATTTTTGGTTTGGTGTTTGTTTTTGCTTTTCCTGTGACCTTCAAATCCATCTCACTATGGAATTTCAACAGACACTCTAACAGTACTAATCAAAAACTGATTACTGTTTTCCACATAAGCAATGAGTGTTTATGCTTGGATTTTGTTCCTACTTCATGATTATAACTATGCAATAATTGTTTATACTTCACGTCATACAAAGATAGAAGAATTATAATTCTTTTTAAAACGGAGTTAAAAGGTACACTTCTCCACTGCCTACCAAGCACCCTCGTATCTCAACAACACGTTCCTCAGAGGATAATAAGATTTAGGAGTTGAAAGTGTACTTGTAATCTTAGGTCAACAGGAGTACAATATAGAACAGAAACAATAGAAATATATTAATATTGATTTGGGAATGAAACACTGACAATGCTGAGATATTTACTGAGAGAGGCAGTGAGCTGTTAGAAGGAATGAATATAGATACAAGTTTGTTTCTCAATTTTCTCTATTTCTAAAGGGAATGAACTTTGTCTGTATCCTAAATCTACTCCTCTACCAAACCCAAAGTATTTCATATATTTAGAATTAAGAAAAATTATAATAAAGGTAATTCTACTCACCACATAGAACCTACAAAGCTATGGGAAGATACTTGGTCTATTCACAGCATCCTTCAAGACTCTTCCCAAAGTCAACTCTTCATGTCACATCATCAACCTTCTTTTCTTTTATTCTTGTCATGGATTCCCTAAACAATACCCACTATTTTAAGATAGCAAAATTCTTGTGGCATGTTCTTCTATGGGACTAAAGCTCTTTATCATCAGACTATACTGCTGTGGAGCCTTGGAGGAGCTACCATGAATTTGGATACAAGGCTCAAGATTGTAGGAACTAGGCCTATTTGCAGTAAACAATTGTAACAAATTATAGCAACAAAAAATAAACACAACAAACTTGTTACAGCAGTATCTTATTTCTAACTGCAAGGAGTCATTTCCTCCATGAGATTGTCTTCCAGTGTTTACAGGATAACAAACAATAACTGTTCAGCGCTGGTTAGGTGGAAAGAAAAAGGTTATAGAAATTTCTAGGCCAAGCCTAGGTAAATATGACCCTTGTATTTCCACCACAGACATCTAGACACTTCCAGCTGTTGAAATTATTGCTAAATATATTTACAGTCTTTGTACAATAAAAAGCTTTATTACTTTTACTACAGGCAGAAGAAAAAAGCCTTAAATCTTTAGTTCTGAAGCAATATCTCCTGTCTTAAAAGCAATGAAGCCTTTCAAGGGAAAAAAACCAGCACACTCAAAAAAAGGTAGTTTATGATGTTGTATCTTTGTTGCAATTTTGGTTCATATATTTTTATTAAGTGTAACCTATATATGTAAATGAAATTATTATCTAACACAAAGTACTGTTTTCACAAAGTAAGAATAGGTTTTATGTCCTAAAAGATAAAGTAGCATAAACCAGTCAGGCAGCTCAGCATGTATTTGATGGCTGTGAAATGAACTATTTGATTTCCTATTACAGCCTTAACACTCTGCACTGTACCATAGCCACCAAACCCACGCGATTAGGCAACTAACTTTTCATCAGGGAGTCAAGTCATATAAAGCAAGTTCTGCATTTCTAATAGGTAAAATACCTCTTTTAAAAATCTAGGCTCGGAAATAACCCTTACATTGTGAAATTTAGACAGAGAAATGGAGATCGTGTTCTGAAAACCCAGAGAGAGATGAATGGAGTCAGCACAAACGAAAGGCTTGTAGATCAAATGTGCTTAGTTTATATGTAAAAATCATGTTTTATTCTCTCCTTCCCCTTCAAGTGCAGGCCACATCTAGGAATAGAAAGGAAACTTTACACCTTGTGCTTCCCACGTGACTGGACTGTGAGGTGGAACACAGAACCCTGTGGTTCTGATCCCTGAGGAGGCATCACACTTTTCATGGCTCAGGACAGAGAGGTCTCCGCCGTGGTGATCGGATTCAGTCTGACAATGCTGGTGTGGATTCAAAGAAGGGTTGTACAGTCAAAGAAAACAAATGGAATCAAATTTTACATTTTAATTTTGTGTATGGCTCTTACTCTGTGAAGAAGATGACTAAAGCCATAAGTTCAATCAACAGGCAGCATGAAAGTATTTTGAAGGAGAATCCTTTTTCTAGTAGTTATGGTAACAAAACAAAGCATGGCAAGCACAGCATAAGCCTTCCTCGCTTCAATTTGAATGCAGGGTAGAGGGCACCAAATAATGTGGTACATCTATCCTCTCCTGGACAAAAACCTGATCAATACTGGATCTAGTGAGATGTATAGAAAATGATAAAATTACCTTACAAATCTAAAAAGCTTGCATAGCTGTAATTTTCTCTAAAACTCCTCTTTGGTTCAAGCACCTACAGAAAGATAAAGTCTAATTCACTATGGGATCACCTGGAAAGCATGTGGAAGCGTCTTCTTTTAACAGGACTGAAAGTGACTAAGAGCCAAAGAATTCAGTCTACTCCAATCCCAGCTAGCAAATTAAAAACGACACTGAACAGCTTTTTGGGTAAGCAGATGTCGTAACAATTTTTATTAATAAATTGATGAATAAAATTGTTTTGCTCCTAAGCAAGTTTTTTTATTTCTGAATCAACAACTCTCAAAAAAGGGGTTTTTTTTCCAGAGAAAGTCTTGCTATCTGTTCTATATATCTGAATCCTCACAGTCCATCTATTTGTTATCTCTTTATTGTCTTGTTAAGCAGGTGTACAGTACAGAGCACAATGACTCCTCATTAGATCATCTAAATGCTACAACAAAAAAATACAACTGTCACAGAGTTTAAAAACAACCTACTGCTTCAATCCTTATATTTTTTCTGGTTTTACATTTTGTAGTCTTGGGCGTTCTTTTAATTTATCATCATGAGAGAGTCTGTCAATAGAGAGACTTATGAAAATAAGATAGGTTTAGAGAAAAAAATATATATAGATTTTTTTACCTTGGGTGATTAAATTCTCACTGACATTAACATATGACAGCATGTTAGAATGATTTGTAAGTCTTTACAGTTTTATAAATAGCTTTATCTCTTCATTCCACATGAGGAAAAAGCAAAGTATTATTTATTGTACCTTTCTACCACCACAGCATGGAATATTTCAAAGACTTATTTTAAGTTTTGTAGAAGTCTCTTGATATTAAAGGACTGCAGATACAAGATGATGAAACCTTCTTTATATCTTCTGGCCCCCTGCTGTACATGTTGTTACACACTATTTTGTAAAAGAACTAGCTCTAATCCACACAAAGGAACGCTTTCCTTTTATTGTCATGCAGTTGTAAAGCTAAAGCAAGACATCCTAATTTCATTAAATCATGCTGAATTGCTTAGAAATGCTAAGAATGATTTCTAATATCTAATGTTTGCTCTACAAATGGACTGTATATTTATAATATTTAGTTTATACCATGTTATTTATTCTTTTAAAAATTACATATTTGGTTTTGTTTTCTTAGAAAAGCATAAGGCAAACTATATTAATTAGGCTATTTACATGATTTCCGAACCTGGAGCAGTGAAAGTTGCCTTTAGCTAGCAAATAATTGGAATTACAATTGCTGGAGATATCACAAGTTTTTTTAATTATATCAAGCTCCATCAAGCTCTGATAGGGCATTAATAGCTACTTCCCTCCTCTGCCCATGTTTTTTCTCCCCACTAAGCCATTCCAGTGTACTCAAAGCCATAAAACAGAGATATATGACAAGAAACAGTAATCTTCCAATTTTATTCCCCAGACTGCAAGTTTACTGGTATATCCCTTTGGGGACATAATGACAGAGCTTGTCTTTCATAAAGACATTGGAAATAGATTGTAGTCTAAAAGACACCATAAGATTTTGGATAAGCAACCAGTTTTGTTAGAAATAAAAGAGAAGTATGAAAAACACAGAAACGCTAACATAGCACAAATGTATTTTAGTACCGTAGAAAATTCTTGCCAAGATGAATATTGGTTTTTCTTTTCTTTTGGAAATCAGAGGGGAGGAAGAAGCTCATTAATTCAACATTTCATTTCTAAAAGACAGGGGAAACGCAATCAAACACAACAGTTTCTATGGCAAGAAGAGAATTGCACACTATCTCTGATAAGGTGGATGCAATCTAGGATTATATCAGGCTTGATTTTAATTCAGTAACAGGCATTACATACTTTCCATAAAGCTGTGAATAACCCTTCTTTTTTCCAGTCTAGCAGCGTTACTCCAAGAACATTAGACAAAAGACTAACGTCCTTCAGGGGCAGAAAATGAACCTGGTTCCAAATGGCCACCATAATGAAAGAAAGGGATACATAGACATTACTCTATCAAGCAAAGTGCTCCGTGACTAGAAAAGATTCTCCTGTGTCTACCTACTTCAAGCACTTAGTTATTTCTACTGCAGACAGCAAGTGCATACAAATTTAAGTGAAAATAGGTATCTTACCTCCTAGACAGAAGAGGCAGAGCAGGAAGTCAGTGTCACCATCCATTCACTTATCAGAAAGTGACATAGGTTAAACACCAGGAGACTGATGAAATATTTAGCCATGTACGTAGTTTTCAGCATTTTTTGCCTGTTTTTCAATATTGGATTTATTTCAGACAATTCCAGCTCCTGAAACAACACAAATACATCTGCTACTATATCTGCATCAACAAAAAATCCACAGTTCATGACCTTCAATGTTCAGCATTTCCAATTTTATATTCCCACCATCTATATATCCCATGAGAACCTTATTTTCTGACTTAAACCTTCACACAATGCCCCTATGGTTTGCACTGATCACAGATGAGGATAAAGTATAGAAATAGCTGTGGGGTTGTTTTAAAAAGGGGGGCAGGTGAAGACCTGTGGGTTAATTTTTGGTCAAAATGTTGTCTCTAGCAATATTAGAAAACAACATCCACTGTTGGACCTGAATGTCTATGAATAATATTTTAACACCACTGGATTGTGATGAATACAGAGAAATACACTTATGCAGTTAGTGCTCAATGTTCTAAAGTTCTCTTTTTCCCAGTTGCCAGGAAGTTGTTTAAAGCTTTGTATTGGACTGGACTAATTACGTCAGAAAATCTATGAAACATGAGAAAAATTGAGCAAAACTCCAGTAAACATTTAAAAGATTTTTCGTTTGGTGAACTGAAAATTCAGTTAACCACTCAGAAATTACTATGCCAAATTTGGAGATTAAATTCAATTATAGGGTGAAATGGGCATTTTTATTTCAGCTTCAAGTGCAAGTTGCAACACACTGTTGAAGATGATGCTGCTTCCAAAATCTCCATTACATTTTAAAGAAGGAAAATAACTGCTGAAGTTTTTGGTATTTGTTGCTTGTTAATAATGTGAGTGGCTCAGGAGGAGTTAATAAAACAGGGACCTATTTATGAGGTAGGTCACCAATTAAGATGACATATAAACACAGGCTTACACAGGCATGTGAATGCACAGTAGCAAAACCCATTTTAGCCTTCCAAGCCCACAGTAAATCCATATCTGTTCATTTAGATACTATAAATCGCTTCCACAGAGCAGAACTTTATTTCCAACTATACACTACAAAAATCTGAATGTTCTAAATAAACACTGTTCATGACTTTTCTTCCTTTTGCCACAGCGACATCAATGTTCCTTTTTTATCTTCGTCCTATGACTTGCCTATTCTGTATCTCTGTTGCTAACACTGTGTTAAGGAAAAGCTCTGCACAGCAGTACAGAAACTAAAAGGGAGTCATGGAAGACAAATGACAACATAATCTTAAATGAGAAAAAAACACTGCTAAGAATGAGTATGAATAAGCAATTCAAATTCTACTGCCTAAACAGTACAATGTAACAGCACTTTGAGATAGGTGACAGAGACACTGGTGTTTCCAGAAGACACAGTTAAAGATATATGTATCTTTATGGCTGTGGCTCCAGATAGTGAGATGAAGTGCAGATACATCGCCCATGAGCGACCCCAGATCCCAGCTACTGCTACTGTATGACCATCCCTGGTGTGCTGTGAGTGACACCTCAACTTATTAACCAAAGTGCTAGGGAGCCAAAGCTGGTGACAATATTTGCACTCATCAAGCCTCTCAAGTTTAACACCTCTCACAGCACTTTGAAGTAATTTGAGACAGGAGATCTGTCAAACCTCAACCTTTGACCGAAAATAATAAAGACACAAAGCCAAACTCAACCTGGCACTGTAATCAGAAACATTATAATCTATTTCAGCCAGTGGTGCAGTGGAGTTAGGGTTAGGAGTCAGGTAACCTGACGTCCTCATTCTGCCAATATTCAATGTGAACGACAGCTCATACAGTAGTTCCCCCCGTTAACACCCCAGTCTTCACTGGTGCTCTGCTGAGGCCATCACCTCAAAGATTATTTAAGGCCCACCAGCACCAGCGCATGAGAGGAAGTTATTTTCTCTGGCTTGTAAATTGGGACACTTACATACAAAAAGTCCATAATTTAAGATGTTAAACCACCTGTAAATTGTCAGTGTCTGATGAGGGTGTGCTTTAAGCAGGCTCTACACAAGCACGCCCTGGTGACCAAGCCTTGTCACCAGCCAGCACACTGCCACCACAGGCGTCAGCAGGGTGTTGGGTCTCACAGGTATATTATTGGTACAGAGATTTGAGCCGGGGGGCCCAAGGAATAAATCAAAGAGGTACCAGATGAAATAAATGTAAAAGAGATGGGCAGACTCTGAGCTCTGCCCCTCTGCCTGCACCAGGACCTCCAGCCTTCCTCTCACAGGAACTGGCAGCAGCCTCCCCTCTTCTCCATCCCTCTCCCCCTGCGGCCAGGCCTCGGCCCCAGCAGACCCCTGTCCCACAGACAGCAGCCACTGTCCTACCCGGCCTGCAGGCACTACCTTCTAGAACCTTCGAGGCCCACACCACCTCAGGCTGCACCAGCCATGGCAGCCAGCCCTTAGACAGAAGCCACCGCTCAGGGTCATGGCAGCTCCTTTGCCAAATCCCTCCCGGCTTCTCCCCGCTGTTGGGTGCAGGGAGCTGTGTTTAACCACGGAGCAGGAGTCAGGGGAAGGAGTCACACGGAGGTGGGGGTTAGTGAAGTTGCAATTATCCTGATTTTGCCCTCAAAGTGATGGATATCAAAGGAAAGTCTTCACTTTCCCGTAGTAATTTGAAGATTTGCGCCCTCAGTCTGTGCTTGAAGGAAGGAAAAATGAGAATAAACACTTGACCATTTGACTCCAGAAGGTCAATCAGTGGAGAGAAGAGACTTTTAACTCCAGGCAATTTGCTGCAGACACCAGCCATTTCTTATCACATTGAGTTAATCAGCAATTTCTTTGTTTTTAAGGATTACAGACACTGATTAAAACAAAGTTCTGCTCTTTTTCTGACAGTCTTGCTGCACAGCCCTGAAAGCACTGTGCAGCAGTATTTCCAGTATACCACAGGAGTATTTCTGTGAAACAGCATCTTCCCACAAGTGCAACCTCATTTAAACATCAAGGCAAGAGACCAAAATGTGTGCCCAGCTTTTCACAAAAAGTGTGGAAGCATCTAACACGGGATATTTCAAAAAGGCTGATCAGAGAAAAATGAGGCCTGCTTTCCTTCTTCCTAGCTCAAAACAGCATCATACAATACTGTTTATGTCTTAATCAGAGATTATTTTTAAAGACATGTTCAATTATCACATGGTTTTATATTCTTTCCACTGTGAAATCACAGACAAAAATGATACATTTCTTCACCTATCCACAGGTTTCATTCTCATTAGGTGAACTATGCTGTCTTTGATGCATTAATCTAGGCTTTTGGGGAGCTATGACCTTTGTTTCTCTTATCATTGGGAAGAAAATCAATGTGTTTTCTGCCTTCATGCAGGCATGCACACAGGCAAAGAAGTTAAGTGCTGGGTAATCTGATGTAACCATTCCACTATGAGATGAAAGACTTAAATTCAAGATACTACTAGTTTTGATAAATAAAATTAAGTAAATCAATAAATAAATAAACAAACAATACACCTATTGTAGGATCCCAGTGACCTAAACTCATAAAAGCTAACAAAAAATCAGAATTTTTATAAGTGTGACATTTCAGTTTGAAAATTTTATCCTGGATAAGCTGACTTACAGTATCAAAAATTTTGAGAAACATAGCAGTAAACTTTTTGGACTCACTTCAATAAAAGCACCACAAACAAACTAGAGGCAAAACTGAGCCCCAGGTAAGAAGGTCACCAAGAACTGTATTTGAATGATGCTGGCAAGAATACAAAAGTGTTTGAATGGGAGCATCTGTAAAAGAACAGCTTAGTAGCCAGTATATTGGCTAGCCCCTAGGAGGAAAAAAACCTCAGGGTACCCAAAACATTCCCACTTTTACTAAAGAGTCTATAACCAACATAAAATAGGTCATCAAGTTTCTCTGTGCTCCAGATCATATCTGGAAAACACGCACAGTACTTCACTATCACAAGAGATTGTTAGGAAGGACAGTGGTGTTAAATGAATGGGGACAGATTTAGGGAGACAGAAGAAGAAGGAATGGACATGCCATAAGAAAAACAAGCCAAACTCTGACTAGAAGTCTTAAGTACAACAATTTATAACACAAGTAAGCAACAAAACATAGTGGGAAGGAATATATTAAATAGAGAGAGAAAGTTATTTTGACAGGCACGTTCTTCTTGCTGTGAGAAGAAATAAACCTAATTTGGCGAGAACTAGTCCTGCTGTCCTGTTTTTTTTGCCCCTTCTGCCAGACTAATATTCCTTCACTGGTATAATTAAAGAGGAGTTGTAGGACCTCCTTGTCTTCATACTAGAAGTAAGGAATAACTGCTGATGCAAGCTAACAGCTGGAAATATGTAAAATTTACATAAGCTAAACTACTGAAATCACAGGTCCTTTTAAAGAAAGTGATCTGTCAATCAAAATTTAATCCCACATGCGATACAGCCCTAAACTAAAAGTTAGGGGGAATGATCAGGGCTGAATGTTATTTTGGGAAGGTAATGGATTAGAAAGATGCATTGTTTTAAATCAGTCATCAGTTAAAGGAGTGGCAATTCCTTAATAATGCCAAGATTGGTTTTGTAAGTGAATAGCCCAGCAAAAAGCTGGCTGGTACACTAGTAATCTTCAAAGCCTGATTGCTTTTTCTGATAGCTTTAGAAAATTAGTGGATGAAAGCATGTGTAATATATCTGGTCTGAGTAAAACACTTGATGTAGTGTCTTACAAAATCTTTACTTGCAAAATTAATTCAAATTGGCTTGGACATGGAGTACTGTCGCTTGGATTTAAAAATGGCTGGCTGAGTGCAAATAAAGAGGAATGAAAAATGGCAACGTAACAAGTTGGTGGGAGGTGTCTGGTGGAGCTCTGCAGGGATCACTGTTTGGTCCTGTTTATTTAACATCTTCATTAACAATCTGGAAGAGGGAGTGAAACAGCCTGTTAATTAAACTGACACATAATAATAAATCAGGAATTGCCTCTAATGCCAGCAGTAATACTTTACAAAAACACAGCAGACTACCAAGGTTTCAAGAAAGGTTAAAAGTGTCAATAAGAAAGACTCAGATGAGATGCTATAATTGTGTTTTTGCTTTTAAATAAAATAGTCCAAGATATACAATAAGTAGGAGTCAGAAGTCTACTAGCAATCTACTCATTTAGAGCATGTATGCACATTTAGAGCACAGTGTATATAAACTAAACTTTTTTTCCTTTAACATTTACAGTGCATTAGATTCAATGGTAAAGACTGAGTCAGTTCAGTTCACTAATCTGACCAAAAACTAGTATTTGGGGAGAGAGTTGTTAAATCAGTTTTTGATTGTTTCTACATGTGCTTGACTGCTAAACATATTGTAAAGGAGGAAACAGAGGGACAAGAGGAATCCATGACAGGATGGTAACTTTTAGTATCACTCACAGTTAAATTGGATTAGATATAACATAAACCATCCCCTTAAGTGTGGTTTTATTGTTTCATATGACAGCCAAAATTCAGCATTTTAGAGTACTGTTTCCACAATGGCAAGATAGTATAACATGCTTCATTTACTTCAATTATAATTACTTCTTAAAAAACTCAAATAAATAAGTAAACATGGAAGTTGTTCAGTGACAAAAAATGATCAAAGACTACAATGAGTCACAGGAAAGAGTTCTCAAAAATAGCCTGGAATGCTAGTACTCAGCCAGATGCCTAGCTCTGTTTTATAAACATACGTAATATGAAGACAGACCTTAAAAAATGGTGTTACTATCTCTCTGCTTTGAATGATTTACAGCAGGTTTTCTAGGCTGGCCCCTGGGTTATAATACTGCACTGACTCATAAATGCAGACTCATTTTTAAAGGAAAGTTTGATGTTACTTCCTAGAAGGTAAAAAACAGAAGAAAACTTTTAAGGTCTCCTTTACCATACCCAGCTTAAATTGTGAGTTTAAGTTGTGAGAGTCTCACGGTCATAATGCAACTTCCGACATTAGCAGGAAAGGATTATAAAATAATTTAAAAAGTGAAGTATAGCTTTGCAGTCCCCACACCAAATGCTATGTCTCGTTAGCTTGCTGTTGCAGCTTTTGGAGGGCAAAGCCCTATAGTCAGAGAGGAACAGACAAGCAACTCCATCTGTCCAATGGAACGCTGCTCCAGGATGGAGCTCTGGGAGACTCCTTGTCTTCATTGAATTGAACCTGTCATCCTTCTGTTTAAAATGAACATAAAGCCATTAGGAGAACCATATAGTAGGACACACAATTTTGATGTCACATTCATTGGGTCAGTAACTTACTTTTCATGACCTGGCTCATCGTTCAGAGGTGTAAAACATGAATCATCTGAAGCCAATAGTTACACTGATGTAAATGAGAACAGAGAAACCCAAATTCATTTGCCAATACAAATAAAATATGATGTATATATAAAAGCGCTCAATATGCTTTAGCTGCAGCAGAGAGGAATTCTCTAGGCAGCTGTGATGCAATACCCCACAACCTCTCTTGTAAGGCTAGAGTGAAAAACCACAAAAACATTAAAGGCTGTTTAGGTGTCAGCTATTGTACTACACTTTTCTCAACTAATTTATTCTCCATGGTCTTGACCTGACTGCTACTATTTGTTAATGGCAGAGTTTTGTTTACTTTTATTTTTAATCCTCTCTTTTTAAGGATTTCTTTTCTCTTGTTGGTTTTTTTTTGGTTTGTTTGTTTTGTTTGGGTTTTGGTGTTTGTTTTTTTTTAACTCCAGTAATTTATGAAGCAGCTGCATTGGTCATGAACTACTTGCATTTTATTATACCTACAATGATTTTTTAAACAGAAAGTATCTGCTCATGGGAATGCTAATCCTTCCATAATAGAAATAATTAAGCTCTTTTATTTGCAAGATGAAAATCTTTAGGGACCATATGAAAACTAGCAAAGAGCATATTTTTTTTTAAAGAGGAAAAATGATGATATAAACAGACCTGCTAGTGTCTATTAAACCGTGGCATATGGAAAAGCATACAAACACTTATATAAATCTTTCTCAGTATTTCTTCCATTTGGCTCAGGAAAAATGATATTCTATAGAACTTTCTTTACAGGAATATGATGGCAAATTCTCACAAGATCTTTTCTAAGTCTTTTCAATATTGATACACTTCCATTCTTTTATGGTAAATGTTAACCTAAATATTGTTATTCTGTCTTTCTTTTCTATAATTACCTATAGACTGTACTATTTGCAAAACACACTTTTCCCCAGTTAAACAAAGCTACATGTATTAGGTTTTCTTTTACTTTCCTAGGTTGTTGTTGCAATGGTGCATTTTATATGTAGCAACTTATGTTCCTAACTCTCCTATATTACGTGGTTCTATATGATGCACTATATTTACACATACAGGATCTACACATACCATGAAAATGTCCAGGTAAGAGGAACAGGAAAGAGGGGAAGAGGTCAATGATTAATAGCATCACAACAAAAAGCTTTGACAAGTCCCCTAACTAAAGGCTTCTAAAGAAATTAAGTTCCTTGGGGATCTAGGTAGTTTTTACAGTGGAGGAGGGTTGTTCAGAGGGATCTGTACTGGATCCTATATTTAGAAGTGAACTGGAAATAAAACTTTACTAAGTTATAAGTTTTCTCTTGTTTCTAACCTCTTGATTTAAGTAAAACTGATCTTTTCTTGGAAGTTTGAGAAAATGTCAATAAAATGGCAGATAAAATATTATGTTGATAGACATCAAAACAATGCACAATGAGAAAAAAATCTCAATTTGCATCTGCAGCGTTGGGCTCTGACCAAATTGTTACTACTTAAAAATATGTTGCTGGAATTATGCCAGACAATACTTCAAAAGTATCAGGTCAGTTCAGAAAGCAATTGAACATTAACTATTGTTGGAAAACAAGTAGAGAACAAAACTCAAAACATCATTGTTTCACCACAGAAATTCATTACGTGCTTTTGAATCCTTTGTGCATTACATATAGTACAAGTAAAGTAGTAAAACTGTAAAAGTAGCAGTGGTATAGAAAAGGAAAAATGTGTGGAATGATTTCCATAGAGCTAAACTGACCAGGTTTTGGGGGGTTTTTGGTGAGCAAAAAGACAGCTAGATTTTACAAAGGCCAATAAAAGTGATGAGTGGCATGGAGATGGTCAATAGAGAGTTATATTTCCCCATCTTTTGTAATACAAGAACTAAAGGGCATCAAACAAAGCTAGCAACTGATGGGTTCAAAACAAGCAAAAAGAGGACATTCTTAATATAGCACATGATTTAGCAATGAAATTTACTGTTTCTAGATCCAGTGAATGCTAAGACAACAGGAGTTACACTACTACTTAGAAGAGCATGTCAAGCAAAAATCTACCAGCACTGTGAAATAGACATTCCTTTGATAAAGATTGCTAGAAGATGGAAGAGTACCACAGTGTACTTTACTCGTAAATATATTTTTCCACATAGTTGCTATTGCCCGCTGCTTGGAGGCTACACAGACCTTTGTTTTCAGCAAGATACTAGGGTAGATGGCCCTTGTTCTGCTGTTTCTGTTGTTTCTATTCTCACAGAAGATGGAGAAATTTCATCCTCTGGTTTGGGATTTTTTTTTTTTAAATAGAATGTGACATAGTAAAATTCTTGTAATAAAATATTAATTTTTTTTTATTAATATTTCCTTGTTATATGCATACTTCACTAATGAAGTACTTCAAACTGTTAAACACTTAAAATGAAAGAATTAAAAAACAATTCAGTGAAACAAGTACAACAGCACCGTAAAGTTTATGACAGTATTTCCTGGCAGCAGAGCTGACATTTTTTTCTTGTCCTGGTTAAAAACTAGAGAGGAGCAAAGATTAATTAAAATAATACAAGCTCTTAAAAAGGCGCTACTTAATTTTGGGTTTACCTTTTTTCTGAATTAGAGCAATGGCAGAGTTCCAGATGTGAGGTTGCTGATCATGGCAGTTCACATGCAATTCCACTGTTAACTCTTCAGAGTTTGTTTGTATTCTAACCTACAGAGTCCTCAACATCTCATTAAACACATGCTTATTAAATATAATTATTTTCTCTATATATCTCAGATTTGTATTCAAATGTTGGTTTGGTTGCTAGAAATCAAGTTAAACTTCAGCTTCCAGCTGTGTTATAAACTGGGGGAAAACAGGATATGATTCTACAAATACTGAGCTAACAGCTTTTAATCCTTCTACAGAAAGGATTCACTAGTTCTGCTAAGCATGTATAAGCTCCTGCATTCTGCTTTTGCAGTTCCAGTGATAATCTATTTACAGGCTGAAAAGATAAAAATGAATTAAAAAAAAACCTATTTCTGAAACCACATTTTGAGAATATAATTTAGACTGATATTCAAACAGCTGAAAGTTTGAAAAAGTTACCGTCTTGTCAGGTAGACTAAGTGATTGCTTCTATTCTCCTTTTTATGTATCAGAGTTCCACAGAAATAATCGATGATGATAAACTACCCAGCTAGAAACATTTTAAGAAAGACTAAAAGCCCAGCAGAAATCTAAGGATCACCACACACAAAAGAGTAGGGCCAGAAGCACACTAAGCTTGTGAAGTCTTAAGTCCACTGTCATGACTAAGACAGACATGCCTTCATCTGCACAATAGAGCTGGTGTGGCTTTTGAGGATTCCCTTCCCTTAAGAGATGTTCTTGTGGGGGTTGGTTTGTTTTATTTATGAGCACCATCATAATGATGATGAGCAACCTGATGAACATATGGATGATTGACAGCAAACCTGAATTTATATCTACAATGAATCTGTGGCACAACACTTTAGAGGTGATTTGTCTTATAACATACAACTATTTGTGATACTTGTCAGTCTGGAGAGAAGAGTTTTCTACAGTAAATAGCAAGTAATCAGACAAGATCAGTGCTTTTGTTGAGGAGTGACTTGCAGCAAGCTTTTCTGTGCTTTAACTGACTTCCAAGACACAAAGATGATTGTATCAAACTTAAAATGCAGATGAGACTTTCAAAGGGATAGCTATAGAAATGACAGCAGCTACTCTGTTGATTTCCATCATGAGCTAAACAATACCTTGACTGTTACACTGAGTACTTCCTCAGCCCTTACATAACTCAAGAGGAAGAAATAAAAAGTCTTAGAATTCTTTCTATTCCTTAAATATTCAATGATAGCCCTGTAGACATCTTATGTAGTTCTTGAGGAGGATACGCAGAGGAAATGACTGAATTCTAATACAGACTTTTAGAAAACATCATTATCTTGCCAGCCAGAACATTTAAACAATTTGTGGCAAACTAATGCAATTTGTGCTGCTATATTCAGTGTTATGGAATGTTGATCTGGGAAAGCAGCTACTGGTGATACCTGCAAGGCCTGGAGCAAATGTGCCTGAATGTAGAGTTGCCAAGGTACCATAAGAAACTGCTATGTTTAATCTAATTAAAATATGTTCTAATAAACTTAAATTGGAAGAAATTGACATAAAAAGATAGTCTAGTGTAAAACCAAAACCCATTAGTTTTAGTCAAAATTCAGTATCAAGCAGTACCCAACAGGCAAGGGGTTGGCAATCTTTAATTAGCTGCAATAGCCTTTTCTCAAAGTACCTCCTTTCCCTTGGATACTCAGCCAAATGTATGTCTGACAGGGAAGAGGACATCTCTCCCAAATTCTTACAGGCAGTACATACTTCAAAACCCTGTAGTTTTGCATTCTTCTGCAAATACAATCTTAATTTCTCTGTAGCTTTTTTTTTTTTTTTGGGGGGGTGCAGATTCCCAAAGCCGAGCTGAAAGCATCCTCCCTTCCCCACATCTAGAAAAGTATGGATTCAACTGAGAGGTTCAACTGTTCAATTTATAGTGTCTCATGCTACTCATCAGATTTACTAATGTCTGGCCTGTTAAAGTAATAGCTAAAAACAGTCAAAGTTTTATATAACCAAAGACTATTAAAAAAAAAAAAAAGTGTAAAGCTGAAGAGAACATCTCTCTGAATATTTACCTTTCCTTCCTTTCAGTTGCTGAAGCTGCACACGAAAGGTAGCAAATAGTTATCTTGTGTTTCTGCTGCTGAGGTCAGGCAGATTGTCCATGAAATTCAATATGATGAAAATCCAATTAGTAAGACTAGCGTATTATTTTTGTAATCACTAATACAGACTACAACTAACTGTCAGATATGAAAAAGAATAGTAATTTGTAGAGATAAATATGTACAGTGGCTAAACAGGACATAATGTAGTTGTATAAGAATTGAATTTGGTATCTAGACTTCTGGAATCACAGTCTTTGAAGCAGATATAACCCTCTCACCCTTTTTTCTGCCTGAATTTAATAGACTAAGTTTAGTATTATGCAGTTTACTGTAATGCAAAATCATACCAGGGAGCTTTAAAAAACCCCACAGGTACGCCATAAGCATATCACAAGATCCTATCTGTTGTCATACCCATTTGGTATTGAATATTTTACTATAATGTTAAGAGCATTTCAAGGAATACTACATGTTGAGCCTGTTACCAGTATTGCGATGCTCATATTTTTTGGTAATTTCCAGTGCGCGTGGCATGAATAAGTTGGTGCCATCCCTACCATCCCAGGTCATTCTTCTCATTCAGCCACCTAGAAGTACAAAGTGTCTTTCCTCTAAATATTCTTTAAAAGACATTTCACTCCATGAGCATCCTTTCAATCTTCCATTTTAATCTCCAAGAGCAAGCATGCTATTGGTCCATTCTTAATATCTGTGCCAAATCATTTTTGATAATTTGATCAAGGATGCTACTTGATTTGAGAACAATTTTATCCAAAGAGAATAGCAGAAAAAACCCACACTGTTAAAGTAGTTGAGTCCAAATGCTGTGATAAAATCAGGTACATGCACAATAAAAGCATTAGAAAAGTCTGCACTCTTGTGACTTTCTATGTGAGGACCATTAAGTGCATCACATGAATGAATCCTCAAGTTTTTCTCTCGATTCTTAAAGAAAACTTGAGTTCTAAAGATTTTCTAGGTATCTGTAGTTTTAAAACACACATTAATGTTTTCTGTCTGGTAGATAGTATTACATAAAGAAAAAGTAACGAATATTTAACCAGAAAAAGAGATTAAATTTTTGAGTTGGACATAATATTGTGACAAGCATGTATTTCACCCTCTTATGCACCTTTTTTGGCAACCATTCATTAAATGCTGATCAACAGAAATTAAATACATTTTCATCATATGATGAGGGAAGTAAAATCTTTGTCAAGTAAAGAGGTCATCACTGTATCTCTTCTGCCTGGAGTGTTTTGCAGGGAAAAGTCTAAATACAAGATTCGGAAGCATCATAATTACAGGAAGAAAAGGCAAATAGAATGAAGCTCAAGGAGACCTTGCATGTCTGTTAAGTGGCTGCTGTTTATGTCTCTGTGTTACTGGTTAAGTAGCATCTGCTAAATGTGAAATTGAGAATTTGGGCCATAGTAATTAAAATTCTGAATGAAATTAGCATACACAAAGGAGTACTTTATATTGTGCTGCCTGCAGGCACATAGACATGAGCAGAACGGAAAAAGGTGAGTTGATTTGGAATTCCCTGTCACTATCAAAAAAACTAGTTCGTTCCTGCATTGCTGTTGCCCAACTGGGATTTTGTTAACCTCATTAACTGTAGGAAGCCAAGAAGATCCAGTCATGAACTAACATCCAGATGAGCCATTACACTTCTGCACTATCAGCAGTCTCACATCACTAGTCTTACCATACCCATGTAAACAAAAGATGTAACAAATCTTCAATATGAAGGAAATAATAAGTGTATATTGTTTTAGTTTAAGTGAATCAAGTTTGGGACATTTTGTTGCTGTTGTTAAAGAAGAAAACATGACTTTATATATAGTTGCTAAAACAGGATTGGTAATGTTGGAATTTGGCTTACTGAACAAACTGTGAGAAGTACACCTGCCATTAGATAAATTTATTTGGGGGCTTTGTTTTTGTTTTTCATATGGCAGCAGCGTAGCAGTTGTTGTCAGTTAAGCAGCTTCCCTCAGGAGAAGTCCCCAGTCAGGAAAGCAATGAAGCATTTGCATGCAGCTGGAAGTCAGACAGCTACAGCCCAGCCACAGACACACACATTCCCACTTTGGGGGGGACAACTCGTTGCATTGTCAGTGCCGGTGCTTCCACCCTCTCTGCACTCACTGCTACAAGTCCCTGTGTTTCCCTACAAACCGAGGTAACTTTGGCACTTGAGTAGGTCTCTGAACCACTGTGTTGACACCAAGGTCTCGGGTTTTAAGCACTGTGCTTCCCCAAGCTGGAGATGCCACTACGGTGTCTCCAGTAATGGGCTTTGTCATACTTTCTGACATAAGACTTCTTAACCATTGTGAAAATCGTAACGTCCTTAGAATTCACAAGAGAAAGTGAACGTAGATTCCAACTCTTCCCATGTGCAGGGTCTAAATGAAAAGGAGCAAACAAACTTTGACATAAAGAGCTCACCGAGTACATTGTGGTCACTGTGGACTTTATTATTCTCTCTACTTAATGTGGTTTCAATGAAGAAAATGTCCCTGCATAGGTTGGATAAATACGCCGGGTCCCATGCCCAATCCACCTGGCACAGGGAAGTCAACAATATATACTCCATGAATGTTACGACTGAAAACACCCCTACACAACAAGAAATGAGTAGTAGATTCTCTGTGGACTCAGACCTCAGTACAGATCTTTAAGCAACAAAAAGATCTAAGTATTATTTACCCTAGTTGGTTTTGTTGTTATCATCTTATATGTTGGGGGCTTTTTTCACTTCTATGTTTCCTGTGCCTTAATAGAATGGAAAATTACTTAAAAGCACCTTATATTCTTAATTCTCAATTTAAAAAAATCAGCAGTATAAAAGTATACCATTGCCTCAAAATTTTTATTATATTATAATTACTTTGAACTGCCTGTGTGCTTTCCTGCTTTATCAGAATTTATGGACTTGGCCTCACTGACTAGCTTTAAAGAATTTAGTACTTTATATGTTAATATCCCTACATAAGAGCAATATGAGAGAAAATGATCTGCCAAAAATCAATAGATATTCCATATATTAAATATCTAGAAAGATATTGAAAGTGGTATCAAATGGGGAAGTTACTTAAAAATGAAAAAAACTTTTATAATAGCCAAGTATTAAATGAGAAAGGAGAAACTTAAACCTACATGAAGTCTCAGAAAAAAGACAATGGGAGAGTAGCTTGGATTGTACTTGGCTAAATTATACCTGTTGGATTAAAAAACCAAAACTTTTATGACTACCGTTGAGAACAGAAAATATCAGTAATACTAAAATACAATAAAATACCGCTAACTGTCCCCAAATTTTTTGTGAAAACGTCAACCCTGCAACCCACATCCTGCTGTAATATCTGGACATTTCATTAGAAATTGTACTCTTAACATGAAATTAAATAAGGTACTATACTGGTACTACACTTAGACCTTTTAATAGAAAAAATGGGAGCATAAAACCATTTAGATTTAGGATTCAGGTGTATGAACAATGGCAGAAATTAAAGTAAATAGAATTTTCATTAGAAGAGGAACCCCCAACTGGCCTAAGGCTACCCAGCATACAACAGCATCCTTCCTACTCCAGAAGGTTTTTATTACTTTGATCGCTTATAACTGTCAGATTAGTATGCATATCATAACATTTAGATGAGCAACACGATTTATCTTTTAACTGAAAGTTCCCAAGATAATATTTTTAAATTAATTGCGAGTATAAGGTGTTACTCCAGGAAATATAGAAGACAGTACTTCCACATCCCTTTATGAGAGGAAGGTATTAAAAGACTTTCACAGTTTTAATCTATTGGTAAAATATTTTTTCACAAGACAAAAGCTGCAGTGGAGCAGTAAGACCTACTATAGTGGTCTTCTAAAGAAAACCAGAACTTGAGTGAAATTCCTCTCTAAGACAGTTGTTGTGGGAATTTCTGGAATCTGTGCAACCTTAAAAAATTTTATCTTCGCATAAAAAGGTCTAAAGTAACATCAGTGTTACAATTTCAAGGGTTATACATTGTTATCATGGGATTGTCTGAAAATTCTGGAATTGTTTCTTTTAGCTAACTACCTGTGTTGGAATTACAACAGAAGTTCAGCCCGACTATAGAGGTTTTAAATGATTGAGAGGTAGGATTACAAAAATGCCTCTCCAACTGCCTTGCCTGCTCAGGAATCTTTGAACTTATTATTTCAGACTAAGAAATATTGTAGGCTACTTGGAAAAATTGCTAAATTGATAAATAAAACAAAGATATGAGTACACTCTCTAACCTTGATAAACATGAACAGTAAGAAAAATATTAGTAAATGTGAGCACAGGATTTTTTCCCTTATTGAAATTAGGAATTCAAATCTTTTTCTGGAAAAATTGTGCATTTTGATTGATTTGCTTTTTCAAACATGAAAAAGCATGTTTGCGTTTTCAACATAATTATGGCAAACCTTCTTAAATAGCAATTAAACAATAAAAATCAGATTTAAAAGCAGATTGAAAATGCAATTTAAATTTTTATTAAGGGGAATTGGTAATCTATTCAATTTCTGAGTTGAATAACTTGTCTCATTTGCTTTTTGCTTATCTGAATGACAGGCTGAAATATCTTTTAAATGTATTAAGCTGCTTTTTTATCAAAGTACATGGAAAGTCACTGTATTTATTCTCTGATATAATTCAGAATGGGAGGCTAAATTTTCAAAAATAATAAGTTTTATTTGTATTTTCTTTTTCCCCTAAAGCTTATCTTAATCAGTTTTAATCTATTTGACTGATTATTATAACTGCGAAGATATAAATAGTATTAAGAAGGAATCAAGCCTCTCAGTCTCTTTTAATAAATTTTGTCTTGTATGGAAATAGCAAATATTTAAATTGTTACCAAGGAAGCGACTTGGAGTGATAAAAAAAAGGTAACTAAAAGCTGGAGGTTCAGCAAAATTACTATCTTTGAAACATTCCCAAAATCAGAAGTCGTTAATGCCATGATTATGGATTTAATTAAACTAACGTAATTAAATATATAGTTGGATCTAATGTAAGAATAACACAGAGTTTCTGGTTTAGCATTCACAGAGAACCACAGAGATGCAAAGAGTAGAAAAAATACTCTTATTTATAAAAAAAGTCTTTGGCGTGAGAAAGGACTACTTTTCTGTTTTCACCCGTGGACTAGGAGATTGGTTCACTTTGTATGAGAGGATAAAGTCAAGGAGCTGGGGATGTGAAAATGTAACATTCACAAAACTTTAATTCGATAAACTCTTTAGTTTATCTTCCTACAGCAGAATGATAAGAAAAATTAACATAGTCCAACAGAGCGCAAGTCAATGAATTCGCTCTTGCAACGGGAAAATGAAACAGTTTGTTCGTAAAATATATAACTTCCCCAAGGCAAGTGGTAAGAATAATAATAATAAATTCTTTGGTCTGAGAATTTCATTAGAAAGAGAAGGTTACATTTATCTGAAGAGTACATAGGGACAGAAAAATCATGAAAACTTTTATATTCATAGCAAATGACCAGGAGGGCATCATGACCAAAAGAATAATATGCAAGAATAACTTGGATTTAAGATGAAGAACTTCCAGAAAGAAAGTTAATATTTGTATTAATACTTGAACAGTAAATTCAATTTCAGGGATTCTGATGTGGCAATGAATTTAATGTTAAAGTTTAAATTAATAAAAGCAATATGCAAGAAAAAGGAAAAAATAACTACAAACGGAAATATTAAAAACATTTTAGCCACACACTTATTGGCAAATGTTAAGTCAGAGAAAAAGGAAGAGAAAAATGTAAACATGTCTGCAGAAGTTTGGAAATTCAGGTTATTGTGACTTTCCAAATAAAAAACCTGTACTGATATCCCAGCAGGAATACTTCTTTCTCATCCATCTATAGGAAGCTGTATTTGTAAATGCTAAATTTGAACAACTAGTTTGAACTGATCTTATTAAAATCTCCGGGTTTTGAAAACAAAAAATTATAGTGAACATGAACAATTTTATTTTTTTTTGATCACTCAAAAATCTGCTTATTAACATGCACTTAAAATATTGGTACTGATATGGTCAACAGTACGGATGATCCATGACACACAGTCTTTATCAGCACACTATATATGATAATTGTTGCTTGGAATGCCAAGTACCACACTATAAAATATTAACAGTTGCCCCTTCTAAAGGTGCATGGGAACTACCTGAGCTGTCCTGTGGAGCACCAATAGAATCACCTCAAAGCATGAGTGGACTGCAGCTTAATTACAAACTCAGGAACAAAGCTCCTGCAGTATCTGTTCCATATGGTGTCTAAGTGTAGGCTGGCTAGCCAAGCAATGGAAGGGTTTTGTCCAAGATCATTCCCAACATGCAGCACTAAAATGTTCAACAGAAGTCACCCTGGTCCTACACACAGCAATGGAAGCTTATTAGGTTTTATTGTTTATAAAAAAGAAGGCACAAGAGTTTTTAAAAAAATAAGAAATTAGTGTTATTTAATGCACATTATGTTTACTGTGTTGCAGCATTACCAGAATGGTAACTTTTTAGTGTTTAACGACTGAAAAAATCTGGTGACAGACACCTTAAAGGTTGAAGGTTCATTCGCTTGTAGAAAATGGTTCATTGGTATGATCTGTAAGGTAAAACAATTGCTCAAACAATGCTCTTATAATACCATCCTATAACACCCATCACTGCTAAGTCAGGATCACATTTATATTTTCTTAAAAGGCTTTCAGTAATTCAATAAATTCAACCACAATATTAATATAATTTATGAAGTGATTAATTTCTATCCTAACAATTGGTTGCAAATCAAATATATTTTTTTCCTTGCACTAAAATATATTTTACAGACTTGTTTAGAGCATCCATACTCTAATCCGGTCTCAGGACCATAGTCAATGAAAAAGTACAAATATAATCAAGGGGATTCTACTCAGCTACCAAAATATTTAATTATTTATTATAAATAAAGGAATTAAATGAAACTATCTGAGAAACGTTGAAATTACACTCTGAAAGTTCAGTTGCAGAAACTGTAGACTTCTCTTATTTCTCCATAGTGAAACTTGAAAACCAGTGACAAAGGCTAGCTAAATTTGCATCCAGATAGTCAGTTCTAAGCAGTATTATAATTGGTCAAGGAATATAAATAGTATTATGCTATTCATGTGACCAAAGAACAATATCCAAAATCTCAATTCCATAGCATATTGTCTCTGTTTTCTGTTCTACTTTTATCATAACAGATCTGGTTATTTATTTACAAAGAATTATACAATTCCGATTTAATTTTCTATTTTTTTCCCCTACAGTAAAACTCTTTAACATTACCTCAACAAAGGAGAAAGAAGAAGGGTGAGTAAATTCTGGTTTCATTACTATAAGCTTTCTGGAAGAGTTTGGTTTGATAATAAACCAGTTTTTAGTGTTTTGGACTGCATGTTCGCTCAGAAGTCTACTCATGATGGAAGACATTTGAATTCCACCTGAAGGAAAATATCAGCACTTGAACTAGGTTCAGAATATTATTTCTGAAATGCCTGATATCCAAGAAGCAAACTACTTTCTAGGGCATATGGTGACACCTGTGGATCAGATATAAATTTTCTTATGTTCCTTGTTACATCCATTACTCCATAGGCAGAAATTCTGATTATTCTCTTATTCTGTATAGTCTTACTGACCTGCAAAAGCTCCATAGCTTATTAATAAGTTCAGTGTATTGATCCTTTATTGCTGTTTGAGAAATAAAAGAATCCCAAGCCACAGCCTGCACAACAGAACAAGCCAAATCCTCAAATCCACAGACAATTAATGAGAGAAAATGTTAGAAGATGACTATAGTGTAATCCTTGCCTATATGAGTACCAGGCTCCCTCTTTGCAAATATATGAAATTATGATGTGAAATGCCCCACAACTGTATAGCTTGCAAAATATAAATTCTGTGAGGTAATTTTGTACATTTCAGTCAATTAGGTTTTGTCAGTACTTTAGAAAAAAAAAAAAAACACAAAAATAGAACTTTTGAAGCAGGAGAGATTTCAGAACACTATGTGTTGACCCACCAACTGCCTCTGTTACACAGCCAAACTTGCCTGGGATCCACAGTCTCTAACAAAAGCCCTGAAAACAATAGTGTAAGCTTAATGGCTTTCCTGGTTTTTTCCCTCCTGTCATACACAAAAGAGGAAGATTAAAGAGTACATTTTAATATCTCTTGATATATGTTTATAACTTAAAATATGAATTTAAATAGTTCTGAGTGAAGGTATACAGCATTGCCTGATTGAAAATACTGACCGCATTCCACTGGCTGGTGGAATCCCACTGGTCAGCTGACCTTTGTACTTCAGATCTTCTCCGGATTTTCTTCTCGAGAAGACAGACCTAAACTAGTAGAAGTGGAAGGACCTCTTCTCATATCCACTGTTTTGCCCTGACTTTGTGATGCAGTTAAAAAAGCTAGCATCTTCTTCGACTTTTGTAACATTTAGGAAAAAAAAAACCAACCAAACAACAAACCAAGAAAAATCCTAACACCCCTCCTTACACACACGCCCTCCCAAAGTCAGCATTTTGTACTTGCAAGTGTGTTATGTTGGGGAATTTCTGGAGTTGATACAGACATAAGATTTAAAAAAAGGCAATTATTGATATGACGGTGCACTAACATTTCAGCTGACATTTTCATACATGATTTATACTTTGCCCACTAGTCAGATGATGGATCAGTCAAACTATTTTAGCCTGAAGCATGAAAAAGTGGAAAAGGTGTATGTCCTCTGGCTTACAGCTTTCCCTGGGGTAACTTCAAGCGTGTTTTCTACACTCTTAACAAAAGTTAAGAGTAACAAAAGGTAAAGGGGGAAAAAAGCTTATATAAAGGCAGAATTTAAATTTTTAAAAAATCAATTGAAAGACTTCTTAATTTTTGTAAATGCTTTGTAAACTTAGTAATCATATTTAAAACAAAGGCACTAGAGCTCAGAATTGAGGTAAACAGCAGTTTTACCTCTAAACATGAATATTAGTCTGTTACGCCAGGACTGTTTAAATGC
>BJBW01004184.1:0-19841 GCA_004320125.1 Scolopax mira
ACATGAAGTTCAATGGGAGCAAGTGCAAGGTTCTGCACCTGGGCCGGAACAATCCTCACCATCAGTACAGACTGGGCAACGAGGTGTTAGAAAGCAGCCCTGAGGAAAGGGACTTGGGGGTGCTGATGGACGAGAAGTTGGACATGAGCAGGCAGTGGGCATTTGCAGCCCAGAAGGCCAATCGCATCCTGGGCTGCATCAAAAGAAGTGTTGCCAGCAGGTCCAGAGAACTGATTCTCTCACTTTACTCTGCTCTGGTGAGACTTCACTGGAGTACTGTGTGCAGGTCTGGAGCCCTCAATATAAGAAGGACATAGACCTGATGGAACGGGTCCAGAGGAGGGCCACAAAAATGCTCAGGGTGTTGGAGCACCTCTGCTATGAGGACAGGCCGAGGGAGCTGGGGTTGTTCAGGCTGGAGAAGAGGAGGCTCCAGGGAGATCTAATAGCAGCCTTCCAGTACCTGAGGGGGCTACAGAAAAGCTGGGGAGAGTCTGTTCACAAAGGCCGGCAACAACAGAAGAAGGGCTAATGGGTATAAACAGGAGAAGAGCAGGTTTAGATTAGATCTTAGGAACAAGTTCTTTCCAATGAGGGTGGTGGAGCAACTGGAAGGGGTTGCCCAGGGAGGTGGTTGAGCCCTTTCCCTAGAGAATTCAAGGTGAGGCTCGACAAGGCCCTGGGCAACTTGGTCTAGTTGGGGGTGTCTCTGCTGGCTGTGGGAGGGTCAGACTAGATGACTTTTGAAAGTCTCTTCCAGCCCAGATGATTCTATGATTCTAAGAAAATACAACTGGGGCAGGGGCTGCCTCATAGCCAGGGAACTCCTACTAGTTGCCTACTAGCAGCTGGCTGGAGGTGAGAGGTTCCTGCCAACAGGGGAGAGAGGGAGGTCAGACCTTTTTCTCTATGTTTGATCCAAGTCCACCAACACGTCTGCAGTAACCCTAACATGCTGCTTTTCCTCCACATGTCAGCAAGAAAATGTGTAAAGCACTATGAGGGGGTGCAAGGTACCGGTGAGAGAGCTGGGCTATGGGAAGGAGACGAAGGGGTAAAGAGGCTGGAAGAGGTAGAAAGACTGCAGTAGGAGCCTCAGGAAATGTGATAGAAGGGAAAACTGAGAGATAACAAGTGTGATGTTAATGGGTATTGCAAAAGGAAAGGGAAGAAAATAAACACACAGGAGATGGCATTTCAATACTTCCTTTGCTCTTGGGGAAAATCTGCATCTTGAGCAGTATCCCAAGCTTACCCAATGAATACACAGAAATCATGTCTAGCCTTAGCTTTCATTTCTTCAGGCTTCATATAGTATGCTTTTGCCTTTTTTATTAGTATGGCATGTTTTTCCTTTCACCATCATGTTACTTTTCTTTTTATGGTATACTTTTATGTGTTTTATAGAGAAGCAGGGGAGGTGGCAAATTTCCCTCCTTGGAGATCATATAATACTGGTAACCTGAAATGGGAGACAGAGCAAACTCAGGTCAAGCAGGGCTACCTACATTTGAGATACACAGTTGACACCAGTCAAAAAAGAGGAAAAATTACGGATAACCACGCCCTACCCACAAACTCCTTGTATTTTTAATTTGGATGTGTACACAGCAAAGCACCTGTGGTATGGGGCATAATTCTCATGCTCCACTGAGGACTCTGTGTCCTGGATATATCAAAAAGTTCTCTTGCAGAGCACTTTTTTGAGTGCTCTAATTGTCATTCCTGTTTTCTGCTAATGAAGTAGAGCACATTCCCCAACTTCTTGCAGCCTTGAAAGAGTTCCTTAGCAGTTAAGGCAGGGGTTGGCCATGAGAAGTTACTAGTGGGCATGTCAAAAAAATATATTACCCCCTTGTCAATCTTAGTAGAAATGGTATCCTCAACACTATCTGTGTTAAAACTGTGGTCACAAGATTATTTTTTTGCTATTATGTGTTTGCTTCTTATTCTAGGGACCAGAATTTGTTCCAGGGTTATAACAGTGTTTGAAGTTAAGACCATAAAGTCAACTTTTAAGTGCCTCAGTTAAAACAATCAATTGATCTATCTATCCTTAGATGCAAATTTGTGTGATTCCTCTTAATAGGCAGATGAAAGTCAGTATTTAGTCTAGCTGGAGTGAAAAGAAATACCTCCACACACAGATCAAAGGGTTACTTTTAAAGTTTTATTTCTACAGTGAAAGAGATTAGCATTAATTCAGATTAATTTGAAGTAAGCATTAGGAAGACATAAAATATCTTTCCCTACAAAGCAAAGCTAACTTTTCATCTCACCATCAGTTGAATAGAACCATATTTTAAGAGCCAAATTTGTACTGAAATTTGTAAAATAAATAAAAATACCAAAAATCTATTGAAAAAGGTAGGAAAGAAGAAGTCAACCTTGAACGTTAGATCCAAATAGTTCACCTGCTCCAACCGTTTAAGATCCACTTAGTAGGTTTTACAGAAATCATTATTAGCACAACATGTCTGCAAGTTGTTACAGGTACCTTTTAACCTTTTTCTGGGGGAGCAAATCCCACAGAAAGGCAATTTATTGCTAATTTGAACTAAATGTGGCCATTTCATTTGCTAATTCTTCTCTAACTCAAAAGGCTTAGTTTAGTTTGATTACACATATGAGACCATTTACTCAAAGATTTTGGGCTCAGACCTAAAAACGAAATTAAGTCTGCTAGACAGATTTGCACTGAAATAGATACACACACATCTCTGCAAGTGCAGCCTCCTCCCAGTCCAGCAACATAAGGACACTTAAGGGAATATGGAATGTTCTGCATGGTGTGATTTAACAACACAATCTCCATTAGTTTTAATAGAGTTAGACAATTAAATCTTCACGTAATGTGCTAAAAATTACTCTTCCAATTTAGTGCATAAAATAATAGGTCCACTTTAAAATGTGAAAGGATAGGGTAGGTGAATAATTTTTGGAAAATGCTTATACTTTGGGTTGATTAGGCACTTAAGAAGAGGGGAAGTTAAATATATGGCATGAGTCTTGTTGAATTAGTAATAGAAAAACAGAAGGTATGAAATGTTTGTCATTCTTCACTGTGAATCAGGTAAGTAACTTGGCTGTTCCTTTTGAACAGCTGATGTAAAAGAATGTCTAATTAAGGCTTTAAGTATACTTCCAGTAATTAAATATACAATACACAAACCTTAAGAAACATAAAAGCCTTCTTTATGTACAGCCAACAAGCTTCAGAGTAGAACAAAAGTAAGTTAACAGCTCTTCTCCTAATTTTTTTGCATATGTCCCATTAGAAGCATCTTTGCCAAATTGAAGGTTCAGGACTGTTCATTGGGGAGTGAGTGTAGGTTATTTTGGACAAGTTGTGGAGGGGGAGTGAATTCCCATGTTGAAAAGTCATCGTTAAAAAACTTTTGAATATCTCTCATATACCAGTGGAAAGCAAAAGCTTAAAGCAGCTTTTCAAGTCCCTTTGGAAGTCAAAGCAGGTTGTGAATCACTAGTAATTTTGACTCAAAATAGGATATTCTATCTTACCAATAAACTGCTAGATATTCTGTGGAAACCTTCATCTCCCAACTGAGTTTCAAGTACAAGAAGTAATCACTGCTATAGATGATATTTTTAGTGCAGCTCAGTATTATATATATGTACCAGTCTTCAGTGTTTCACTGGGGGTATATTGACAGTTAACAGCTTTCCATGTACATTGTATTTACAAGCAAGCTGCATTTTTACATACAGGCATATCTATGTACAGCAAAGAGGCCTCACTGGTGCATTTATTTATGTTGAAGCTACAAATTTAACATTCACAAGCCTTTTCTCCTGAGGCTGTAAGTGTTTAGAGAACCACTCTAAATCCACATAGGCTGCCCCTATATTTGAAGATTTAACATATTTCTTTTTTTCTACAGTCTGAGCTTTTTCACTATTAAGAAATTTCTGAAAAAATTTCCACACTCCTCCGGTGTTTCACTATCCTACAAAGTTAACCACATATTGTATGATCATATGACAGGATGAAGTCCTGCCCATTCCTCTCAATTGTGGGGAAGTAGGAAAATCAGAAAAGATATGGGATTAGACATGATCATCAGAATGTAAATGTCTGTACTATCATCTTTGGTATCTCTTCTACAAGACAAGGTCAATTTTGTCCTCTACTCCTTCTCCTGTCCATCTTTCTGTACAGTCTTCTTATCTCACAGCTATTCCCCTTACAAGAAAATATCTTGTGAACCTGTAAGAAAAAAATACTTTTTTTTTCCAGATGGAATATATTCAGAATGACATTCTTGTATCTAATGTATAGTTAACTGTTAATCTGAAAGTCAAGAGGTAAATACTCCTTCCTAGTGTTTGAAGTGGGATGATTTGCCACCTGGAACCTGAGTGACATCTGTTGCAATGGGATTTGCTGGATACAAGTACTGAGACATCCCTTTCCAATAGTGTCAGCTGGGACTTCTACACTTCACACTGCAAATGGGGTTAAAAGAGAAGCGATTAACAGGCATCAAATATGCACAGGTTTACTGTATTCATGCTCTCCTGTAAGCTGCTTGAGCTGGAATACAGTAAGTATATATTGCCAATGCATATTCCACAGTGAATCTCTCATAGTAGGATGCAAAAAACAGGTCCTGCGTTTTTCAGTCCTGTACTTCAACTTTTGCAGTAGAGAACATCATTCTCTGATGTGACATTAAGTGGCCAAAAAGCAGACATCAGAGGTAAGCTGCAGGAAAGAGGAGCAAGTAGTAACAATAAATGACTATAAAATGAAAAACGTGGCCCATGCCAACAGAGTCATTGCAGATAATCAATAAGAACTGATGTTAGAAACAGTATAAAAGATTTTCTCAGGTGCAAAATACAAATAAGAAACAGACAAATCTGTATGTCAAAAATGCACACTTGATCATAAGTATTAGAAATAGAGGCTATCCTGTGTCTAGAAATACTCAATCTAGCAGGATAGCCCTGGAAGCAGAATTTTAAAATACCTACTCACAGGAGAACAGTGCCTGTGAGTATTACTTACAATGGATCAGTCAGGACAGATTAAGGAAATATTGTCATGGAGGAAAATATTTGACACAGTTCTGATTTAGCAGCTATTCAAAATTTATTAATGATGTAAGGTAGATTGAGAGACTGGATTTTAGCAACACTTCATCATGAACTGGTTTAGGGGTTTATAAAGTGAGTAAACAAAATAATTGAACAGCAACTTAGATGGCAAGGTTCATACTCTCTTACTAGAAGGTATCTCAATCAATACTTACACATATGATTTGAGGTAAAAATCACAGGTTAATGCATATACATGTACACATCTAAGCAAAGCATATAAACATATGCTCGCGCACACATACAGGTCTCTGATCAGGAATTTTTTAGTAGCAGGTAAAATCAGCAAGCCAGAAGGTGCCACTTTTAGGTCCTACATATTAAGGCATGGACAAAAGAGCATCCACATCCATAAAGCTAATGTGTATCTCACAACGTATAGGTGGAGAGGTAAATGAGAGAGAGAGAGAGAGAGAGAGACTAGCCTAAAGTTAAGATTTTCTTTTCTCAGATTTAGAGTAAATACAATGCATCAGCCTTCCTCAACAGGCGATAGTTGAGGTTTGATAAGGGTTATCTCCTGCCCTGACCTTGAGGTGTCAGCCTGAAAGGTGTCTCAACTCAGGGAAGCTACTGGCCACAACCTGCTGTGATCCAGAAGAGATCAAAAAGTCTTTAATAGAATTGCAACTTATAGGATCTGAGTCAATTGACTTTCTTCAGGTAGTTTTCCACTCCAGCCCGAATTGGATGATAGTTACACAACCCCATAGCTTTTTAAATTTTGGGGTCCTAATATCCTTGCTCCCTGGCCATGATCCATATGGTGTCAGGAGTGATCTATTATAGTTAATAATTTCAAGCAGTAGGAGCCATGGGGACTAGGCACACAATTAGTGTTCTTAGTCTGTTCCTCTCTACCTTTTCTTCCTTTCATGCTAGACCTTTATGTTATGTTTTGCTCCATTGTGCTGCTCTGAGGCCAAGGTTGGAAGGGACATCATGCAAAGTAATGAGTGGCCTGAAGCAGGGGGAAATGGGGTTACAACACCGCAAATACGCAGTTGTGAAAGAAAATGCTATCCTTTAAATATATCCCTGTAAGACATTAGTCATGCCTCCCAATATTTATCACTGACATTTTCACAGTGATAATAAAAGACCCAAAACCCAAATAGAAAATGCTAATAAAACATAGTACAGGCAATATTAAAATCAGAACAATTGTATTTTGGTAAAAAATGTTTTTTAATATGACAGCTGGTCTTTGGAACTGCTTTCCAGGGACTGACTCACTGCTGTTTGGATTTTCATGTCATGATTAAATGGCTGATGGATCAACTTCAGCTCTGTGGCAGAGCTGAAGTTTCTATCTAGTGTTCATTTTCTTTCCTCAGACTCATGATTTTAGAGAATCCTTTAAACCTGATGATTTTATGATGATATTAATACTGGGAGGCAGAGATATATGAGTAGTTCTTGAGGCACTATAAACTATGCTCATGAGATGAATTCTGAATCTATATGCGAAATAAAGCTCAAAAGACCATCTTTAGTCTAGTGCTTCCTGAATTATTTGAATTAATCTTCCTTGAATGCAATAATATAGATATACATGCCTTTTGTTCTTCATGCTTTTTTACCACTTTTATCATTTTTCTTACCCACGTCTACTCCCTGCTGCGAACATCAGTGTGACCTAGAAGCACAGACACTTGTACCTGAGCAAAGGTCATCTGAGTCAGTCATTCAGGTGAAGTCTGCAGTGAAGATGCACAGTGAATTACCTACTCTCATCCTACCTTCATCCATGAATGCCCTCCTGTGATGATCTTACATCACAGCTCACAGTTCCCTGAAATAATCCTTTCTGGTTTTTATTTCAGACAGGCTTTCTATTTCTGGTTTCATGCTGTGGTGCTCATACCACAGATTTGTGAAAAGATTTGTTTGTAAGGATTCTTACACAAGGGACACCGTGGTAAACAATCTATGTTTCCCACTGAAGGCACCCTCATTGTATTCAAATGAACTGGCCTTAACTGGCCACAAATCTGTTCTAAAACAATGAATGTTATCTATTTCTTTAATAAGTTAAACATTTATAATGTAATTCTCTAGGGTGACTTCTCAGCTGTAGAAAGAAACTACCTCACATTGCATGTTGGGTTATTAAAAGTATTATTTTTGTTAGACATTGATATATTGATGTCTTAAAGGTTTCTCCTCAGCACATCATCTAGATGCTAGATACTCAATTTATGCACAATATTTGTCTTTCACACAGCAAAAACATACTTTAGGACTTAATTTTTTGCTGACTGCTGCTTCTGCCACATTAATTCTGATGATTACATATCTCTTTTTCAAGTGGGGTAAAAGTCGTTTGAAAACTTCTCAGGTTGAAGCAACAAATTGTCACAGATATCCATGCTTCCAGTTTTTTGTTCATTTAACAGTTTACAGTGGATTTTTCCTTCATATTTTCCAGGATAGGTTAAATAAAGACAAAGGTGTGACGCTATACTCCTCTTCTCTTCTTCTGCCCAACATGATCTTTTCCTGTAATCCTGCTGAAGCTATAACCATCCATAGTGGTCGTGATGGATGTGTCTGGTCATGACGGATGTATCCAGCTTAAAGTGAATTCTGAGGAGACAGGTAACAACACCATAGCCAAGGGCTAATTTATAGCAATGCGCCCACCTAACCACAGTGCTGGTCAATGTCTGACTCAAGCTAATTTTGGAAGAAACCAACACTTGCAGTCAGTATGTAAATATGAGTAAAAGTCAATCATGTTACCCCCATAAATAATGAACAGCCGAAGAGCCATTTGAGCTCTCTTGCACAGCAGTGGGCTGTGCACCAGGATATCCCCTTGAGTAGGGAGAGATTACTCAAGGTTACTCCTCAAGGTTGAGAGATTCCTTGCCACAACAGATCCTCTGTAAGTGACTAATAGCATGCTAAACTTTGGAAGCTTAGATAAGTGATATAAAGGAATGATTGTCTATATACAATCTTATAGACATAAACTATTGACCAACTCCGGAACTAGGATTGGATCCAGCCGCACCTAAACTCCTCTCCGAAGAGTCCAGAAAACAAGGGGTTCCTTTCTGAATCTCATGATTCAACAGGAAGGTCTCCCTGACATGTCTGTCTGATCCTGTGCTCTATAGGGTAAATAATAAGTGTACCTTGCCATTGAATCTTGTTAAACTAGTGTCACGCTCACCAATGAATTTTGTTAATTTAATGTTTTATATCAGGAAAGTGTATTGTTCCTTCTCTCTTATGAGTGAAGTGCATCACTCTTTCCATGAGTGAAGGGATTGACAGCAGTATGTAGAAAAAAGCACTGTAAGTCAGATTCTGTACAATTTTCCATTCAGAGCCATAATCTTGAATTGCACTAACTGCTTTTATCCCTTTATCCTGGCTGTTGGCTTGTCCTAAGGAGATATTTGCAATCATGCTAAAATCGAGCTGATCTATGCCCATTAATGATTAAGGGAGACAAACACTCCACTGAATACACTTTAAATTTAGCCTTACTCAGTACTAGTAGGCTGCAAAAGTAAGTTTCTTCCTGAAGGGCAATTATCTGACTAGCTGATGGTTATATAATTTTCCCTGGATTAACTTTTCAGGATGAAATAATCTGAAAATTTAGATGTCAAATATCTGGAATAAATTGCAAGAGAAACAGCCCAAAGTTTATGAGAAATGTGTAGGATACTACTAACTTGCATGTTCTTTTGAAAATCTTTAGAAGAAATAAGTCATTGTTGTCAAAATAAACAGCTATAAACAACAATCAGAAAAATATTTAATAAACTAAAAGCAATTCCAGAATTAAATACACGAAAATATCATTTTACATGCTGTTATTGACAAATCTGTTGATGGCAGTACTACAGCCCATTCTCTGAAGTCAATGATAATATGCTGGTATAGAAACCACAGAGATTATTGGCAATAATATTTTGTCTGTAGAGAGATATGCTGCACTGAAGAAGCCTACTGATAATAAAGGTTTATCCCTCACAGAAGGGAACATTTTCTACTGGCAATATTATACATTTTTGAAAAGGTCATTAGTGTAAGAGATGATTTAACAGAACATGATCTTCTCATTTTATAAGAAGTAATAAAATATCTATTATCTATATTCAGAGGATAACATTTTGCAACCCGACAGTTTTCCAGACAAGGGGACTCTATCATTATGATCACCTACTACGAGTGAATACTTCAGCTTCCTGGCTCTCCAAGTTTCAGCATATTTACCTTTTCTGAATTCTCTTGGCATTCTTTCTTACCAGTCATACTAACTAACATGTCTCCTTTATGCTGGTGGTGAAGTCTCTGTAAAGCTGGGATGCTGGATTCAGCTTCCATAGACTGTAAAAAGCTTGTAGGAAGAAAAAGAAAAATCATCCCAAGATACAAAGCAGAGAAATCAAGCACCCAGAAGAATTCAACTGACCAACAAATGAAGCCATGTTTTTAGAACAAGAGATGCAGTAGCAAAGTGACACCTGTCAAATGTGAAAATAGCAAATAGAATAGCTATATTTTAGAAGAGGAAGAGTGGAAGAGGAAGAATGAGTGTGATAAAAATAACTTGTATGCAATTAAACTGATCACAGTAGAAGGCAAAACATTAGGACATATTGAGAAGAAAAAAGGCTAAAAGTATATAAAATAACATAAAATACATATGGGCTGTTCAAAGGTAGACTGTGTCAGTATTGATCTTCCATAAGGACATGAAAGTTTTTTCACAGAAAATCATTCTCTCTCTGAATTTCAGTAAGCATTTGATATAGAATCATAGAATCAAGAATAATTCTGATAGGAAAAGACCTTTAAGATTGAGTTCAATCATAAACTAACAAAATCCACCACTAAACTACGTCCCTAAGTGCTACAGATCTTTTAAGCACCTCCAGGGTTGGTGACTAACCTCTAGCCTGGGCAGCCTGTTCCAACACTTGCAACCCTTTCTGTGAAAATTTTTTTCCTATTATCAGATCTAAATTTCCCCTGCTGCAACTTAAAGCTGTTACTGATTGTCCTATCATCTGTTATTTGGGAGAAGAGACCAACCCCCACCTCTCTACAACCTCCTTTCAGGTAGTAGTAGTAGGTCTTCCTCAGCCTCCTTTTCTCCAAGCTAAACAACTCTAGTTCCCACAGCTGCTCCACCTAAGACTTGTGCTCTGGACTGTTCACCAGTTTCATTGTTTTTGTTTGGATATGTTCCAGCACCTAAACGTCTTTCTTGTAGCAACAGCCTAACGAAACACAGTATTCAAGGTGCGGCCTCAACAGTGCCAAGTACAAGTAGCACTTCCCTAGTCCTGCTGGCCACACTATTCCTGATACAAGCCAGGATTCTATTAGTCCTCTTGGCTGCCTGGACATACCACTGGCTCATACTTAACCTCCTGTTGACCAATATTGCCAGGTCCTTTTGTGCTCTCCAGCCACTCTTCTCAAGTCTGTAATGTTGCATGGGGTTGTTGTGACCCAAGTGCGGGACCCAGCACTTGGCCTTGTTGAACCTCATACCATTAGCCTTGGTCCATTGTTCCAGCCTCTCCAGATCCCTCTGTAGAGCCTTTCTACCCCCAAGGACATTGATGCTCCTCCCTACTTTGTGTCAGCTGTAAACTTACTGAGGGTACACTCAATCCTCTCATCTAGATCATTGATAAAGGTATGAAACAGAACTGGCCCCAGTACTGACTCCTGGTAAATGTCACTTATGACTGGCCATGAACTGGATTTAACTTGATTGACCATAACTTGTTGGGCCTGGCCATCCTGCCAGTTTTTTACCAGTTACCCAGTGAAGAGTATGACTGTCCACAGCAGGAGCAGCCAGTTTCTCTAGGAGAATGCTGTGGGAAACATTGTCAAAAGCTTTACTAAAGTCTAGCTAGACAGTGTACACCTCCACTAAGCATAAAGTCGCATAGAAATTATTAGTTAAACTGGAGGAAACAATGGTGAGAATTCAGTAAAGACTAAAGAATCTTTCTGTGAAGTAAGGCAAATTATCATGCATTTGGCTCTGAGCTGCTCTGGTTTGGCTGTTTCTTGTACCTGAGCTAACTCACAGCTGGAATTTGCACACTTGCTTGCAGGATGCACTCAGTTAAAAATGCTCTGAAAGACAGTGGCCTGCTTGGTATAGTAAAGCAAAAGCTAAAATTAAACATGTAAATACACCAAGATAGTAAGGGCCTATAGGGAAAATAACTATTTCATCTGAATGAAAAACCTGGCAAAACTGACTGAGATTGAACTGGCCATGGCTAGGTATAAACTGGACAGTAGAAGTTTCTAATTGTGAGCCAAGTTACTTCCTAGTCAAATCTGCCCATGTCAAAATGCTACTTAATCACAGAACAGGAGAGAGTGGATCCCATTACTTTCTTTCTGGCGACGATATAAGCCAGTTTGCAACATCACCAACTCACAGCCTTTAAGTCATGCCACACTTCACTCCAGCTTTTTATTGCAATGTGCATTACAGTAATACCAGCATGGAATTATAATGTTATAGAATAGCTTGTATTGGAAGGGACCTTTACATGTCATCTAGTCCAACCCTCCTGCAATGTGCAGGGATATCTTCACCTACATGAAGTTGCTTAGAGCCCTGTCCACCCTGGCCTTGAATGTTTCCAGGGGTGGGACTTCTACTACCTTTCTGGTATCTGTTCTTGTGTTTCACCACTCTCATAACAAAAAAAAATAATAACAATGTCTTCCTTATACCTAGAATAACATGCAGTTATTCTTTCCATATGATCTTTTGTTTTGTGCATGCATACCATGCCACCCTATTAGCTAGACTTGTGCATACTACATCTGAGTCCACTACATCTGAGACATATGGTAGAATATTATTGCCGTGCAAGTGGCCATCTGTGGATTATAAAAGCAAGTGTAATGCTATCTTCTGCTGCATGTGATACATGCAACTCCTACTGACTTCTAGTTAACTGATAGCAGTGGGAGTGTCACATAGCAAACAAACACTTAGAAGCAAAGAATAGCTTTCTGTGTAGCATGCAACACAAGGATGTATTTTTAAATCAAAATTTCAGCCACGTCTGAATTTGCCTTTGTGCCTCACATGCAAACATTTCAATGTGGTGCTCTCCACCATGACATTTTCATACAGAGGTAATAGAAATCCCATGGAAGACTAGAAGGTGGGGTAAGACCTATTTTGATACAACATTTTACCATATATGCCAGATGTGGGGTTTGATTAAAATTGAATCATTTACACGATAGCTGTGGCAAAATAGTGTTTGCAATGGATAGTGCCTTGTGACAAGAATGGTGAGAGTTAATATCTATGTATCATCCCTTTCATGGTAGTATTACAATTTAATTACATTTTGGTCAAATTTAAATAGCTAAGAGTAGTAAGCCTCTGTGTGTGGTACAGGCTGTCCTTTCAGTTAATATCTTTGGCTTTCTGTAATGTGTATAACATATACATACTCACAAGACCTTAGGGAATGGGACCTTTTCTGTCAAGTATGGTGTTTAGGAGTGTTTATTATGTCCTTGGTGAGATTATTGAATGAATTATTGTTCTTCCTGTAAAAAGAATATCTTACTTACATCAAGACAAAAACTTACCCAGATCCTCCAGGAAATTTCATTTTTTAGTGGACTACAGCACAAAGAATTGTTAAAGAAAAATGACGTAGCTCAGAGCTTTCTGGAAAGCAGGCATCAGGGCTTATCTAAGATATTTTGCTTTGAGTGTGAGTTTGAGTTCATACAAGACCAGATCTCTCTTTAAGTTGTGCAATAATTCCTGATTTAGGTCAAGTTCCATTTATTAAAAAAAGAGCTTTAGGTATAGTTCAGCATATTTTTTAAACCTACAATAGGCAAAATACACATGAAAACCTAAAAATGGTGAAATAACAAAACCTTTTTAATGCTTCGAAAATTAAGGAAAAAACATATCTTTTCCATGACTGTTGTAAAAGTATAACACTGAAGTTTTTTAAAATTAGTTGTGGTTTCATTTGCTTGATCTTCCCTCTTATTTCCCTCATACTTCCACATGTATGAGTATATGTGATGAGTATTGGGAGCAACAGTCTTTTTTCAGAATGATTGTCCACCTATTCCACTGTCTAATGCAGTCTTTCTGATTAGCCACCTCCTCTTTTTCATATCAAATCTGAATAATCAAAACTGCAATTTTTTTTTCTATGAAAATTTATAGCTATGCTAGAAATATGGTTTCACTAGTTTGTCTTTGGTTCAAAATTCTGTCTTGCTCAGTTTTCTGACTCCAACAGTTGCTCTTAAATGGATGCCAATGAAGTTGCCACCAATATTTTTTTACCTAAGATTCTTCCAGCCTCCCAATTTTTCAATACAATTAATTTTTTTAGACTATTTTACTTTATCCATTCAGGAACTCTCACTAGCTCTCTTTAAATAACTCTCTCTTTTGCTCTGTCCTCATTTGGAATCCTAATTTTTTTTTGTTTGTTTTTTGACTGCTACCAATTAATGACCTGATATTTTCCTGGAGTTATAATAATCCTGAGCCCTTTATCCTGAAAAATAAGAACACATCAGACACCATAATTATAAATGTGAAAGTATGAATCTTTTTCACCCTATAAATCAATTTCCTTTATCTACACAGAATTTATCACTCTGTCCTCTGTCCTATGATTTTTCATTCTCCCTTTGGTTGTATCATCAGCAATCTTCATCTCTTTACTGCTCACTTTTCTATGTTTTATGAGTGGTTAATGAAGCAACTGTGGAAAAGGTTGAGGTAGAAACATACAAATGTTAGCACTTAGTTTCGCTATTCATACCATAACTTCTCTCCTAGTTGCTTCCATTTCAGGAAAAACCCCTTTGTTTTTTCTTTCCAAGAAAAGGTTTTAGTTCAAAATCTCCCAGTTTCTTCTCCCCAGGAACTCTGCAAAAAAATACAGTCAATATTTCTCTAGAGGTCTTGTCCTTTCCGGATGTCCTCAAGGACGCCCTTACTGGATGCTTCTGAAGAACTTTGGTCATGGGGTGACTTAGGACTTTCTGAAGTGCATCTTGTCACATAGTAGCTTTGATTCCTATATTTACTTTTTCTTCAAAGTCTCATAAGAGCTTATGATCCTTTTTCTTTTAAAACCTATTTCATCTTTCTGAAAAATTCATACTCAGTTCCATAAAACTCCTCTACATATGTGTTCAGTAACATTG
Organism: Scolopax mira; assembly: GCA_004320125.1. Lineage (NCBI taxonomy): Eukaryota > Metazoa > Chordata > Aves > Charadriiformes > Scolopacidae > Scolopax > Scolopax mira. Next base: position 14,338 of record BJBW01004184.1, read on the forward strand.
GCATTTCTGTAAGGCTGTGAAATGTAAGTATACGGTGGTAATTGCTGCAAAGCATTTTTTCAGCTGAAAAATTGGGAGCCAGATCCTTCACACTTTCTCAGTCACAGGTGAAAAGCTGCACTCCCTCTTGCAGGCTTGTTAATTGCCTGTTCCAAAAAGCAGCCATACTTGGTGCCCAAAACCAACCTCTGCTTCATTTCCTGGAGTGAATTTTGACCAACATACACAAGATAACTGAAGTCCTTTAATTAATTTGTATTTCTTGCTGACAAAGCCTTTCTCATCTCTCTTAGCACATCACGAGCAATGCTCTGGCCCTGCCTAGCAGGCAGTAAAACAGACTCAGTACAGTAGTAGTCTGTGTAGATGCCATGTAATGTGGTCAGTACTTTAATTTGTTTTGATGCTAGGATTTAGAATGTATTGGTTAATTGCTGGCATGATTTACATTATATATTTTGCTTCTTTCACACAGTGATGTTGTTGTGATGAGTTGACTACCTTCCTTCACCACATTTCTGAGGCTCCTCCTATGCCAGTAACTTCTCTTAAGGCCAGGTCTTCTTGTCCCCCCCAACACTGATGCAACATCAGTACTGTTGCTGTCAACAACAATACATCAACAGTTGTACTGCTGTTTTGGGTTTCTTTGTGGAATTTTATGTAGATCACAATCCATTGGTTTTTTATTTCTAATTTAGTTATTTCTATAAGTGATCAATTTCTACTATTGAGAATTTCTACTATAGAGAATTTCAGAGCCATGGAAAAATAAGCTGTTTTGGTTGCAATTTTCATCAATTTTAGCATTTACAAATTTTAAAATTCTTGGTATTGTTGCAAAGTGAGTAAGTGATTAGTTTTACTGTTTGTTAACAGTAATAGAGATGCCTTTGCAGAAAAGGATATAGAATAAAAAAGATTTAAAAAGGCACGAAACTCCACATTTATTGCTTATAACATTTTCCTCCATGGTTTCCTCCACCAGCACAACCAATTATTAAAATGTAATTCTGCTCTAACATTAAGATTGTGTTAGAGTTATATCATATGTACATATCCCTCACAGTTCTACCTCCTCAACACTGAGGTACCTTCCAAGTCTCACTTCACTACAACACAAGACTGAAACAAGTAGGAATCATTCTAATTTTTCTTCCTATGGCCATGATATATCAACCAGTTCAAGCCATTACTTCATGTAGAAGCAATTTCCATGGCCATCCCTCTGTGTCACTGCACAGGTAGCACTACTTGCAGACCAGTGAAAACAAAGGGTTGAAACCACCCAAATCTACCATTTCAGATGCTGAGGTAGGAGAATAAAGACACTGCCACAGTGTTACAGCTGGAAATCCCTTAGGCTTCTCCCTTCTATTTACTGCAGCTTCATGTTGTAACATGGAAGGCTGTACTAGCTTCAACTTCACGCAGCCTTTCAGTGACATTGAAGTTCATGTTTTAGTACAATGCTTGACTGCAAGGTAAGCTGGTGAAACATTAAAATATTGCCTTCTACACCTTTATTCCTCTAGTGGCAATATTGCTGTCTTCCTTAGTATTTTAACCCCTTGACACATAATGCTACTATAAATTCAAATGGAGAAGTAACAGCACAAAGACTTTTGATGAGTTTGCATGAATGGATGTGTAGGATAAAATTGACTGCCATACCCTCAACCTTCTTTCTTCACTGGTAGTTCTCCTTTAATGCCCTTGTTTATCTTTAGTGGTGGTAAATATCAATGTTTGTGCTTACCTCAACAGACCCGTCTGTTTCTGAAATCCTTGTTTATACTTCTTTTTCAGTTGGCTTTAGTCATTCTGCAGAAACTCTCACCTTCTCCACTGTAGTCTCCATTCTTTTTACACAATGACTGCTTTTTGTTATGGTCTTTCATATTTATTTTTTTTCCCAATTCATGGTTGTCAAAATAAGTCTTTTCTAGTGCAGACTTATTTATTTTTTTTTTCACTCAAAAGTATCACAACTTTGCATATTAGTAAACACTGTATTTCCATATTATGAGACTTAGACGACCTGGATTCTAGAGGCAGTAGAAGCCTTGTCTTAAGTCACTATCTGTTTCTCTATTTTCTATTTTAAATGAAGATAATATGTATTTACAGTTGTAAATTACTTTACTAATAAGTTATTACTTATTACTTATTACTAATAAGATAAGATAATATGTATTGACAGTTGTAAATTGTTTTAATATCGCAGTTAAAAGGCATGTTGCCTTGTCTAAAAAATGTTTCTTATTTTCATCTCAGTTGAAAAAACAGAGTTCCATGTGGGAAGGACAGTAAGATTTTTGTGCCTCTTCTAGCATAAGCTACCTTCATAACAAAGCTTCTGCTGATGTAACTACCAGTTAAAAGAACCAGTACCCCAAACAACATAATTATACAGGTGGACAGTCTTAATGTAGACCATTGCTTATGAATATCAAATATATTCTATATTATATACATGTCATGCTGAAAGATCATGTAATGTTTTATTAAGCTTGCAGCTGGAAACACTGGAAAACAAGTAACAGAAAAATGCAATTGCTAAATCTAGTACAAGATTTAGCAGTGGTCCAGTTTATGGAAGACCATAAAATCTCAGGAACATTATGTTAAAGACTTACTACTAATCTAAGTTAAAAAAAAAAAAAAAAAGTTGTAGTTTCAAACCACTCATGTTATGTCATTGGCTTCCTTTATGGGAGTCACTTTAAAGTAAATTAATATGATAGAATTTGAATGGGCTAGTCATGTTGCCACCTTAAGTTTTAAAAAACAAGGTGTATTCACCCAACTCCCAGGTGAATACACCCTGATGAATAAGAGAAAGTTAGGATAGGGTCTCTAAAGCAAATTTGCAAATGGGAAGATTTAGTGAGCTTCTAGGGGACAGAGTACTTTGATTTTGTCTATTTGTGACAGTGATGTCAAGAGAAGATTGAAAGTGCTCAAAGCTATAAAAAATACCGAACTGGATTAAAGAATAACAAATGTTACAGATTTGGACAGTGGCCTGTATAATAAGTGAGATTTGCTGATTTAAAGCAGGGATTTTTACCTATGGCATTAGATTTCTAATATATAAAGAACATTTAACTAGAAAGTACTCATGTAACCCATTTTATTTTAATTTAATTTTAAATTAATTTTTGATTTTATTTTAATTTATTTTATTTTTTAATTTATTTAATTTATTGGCAAATATTTTCATTGCTTAATGTAAGAGAGGGGAATGCAACAGTTACTATTCTGCTGCATACCTCACAGCAACAGTAGTTTTTGTTCTAGGGAGCATTTTCACAACAATGCTGTAGTCCACTAAAAATATGTGTCGTGCTATAAACATAAATAGGTTTATACCCAACACCTATACAAGATACTTCTAGGTGTTACACCATGCTCACATTTGAAATCTTTTCACAGGAAGAGTTACCAATTACACACAGAGGAGATTTTCTGAGGGAGAGGAGAATTTAAATCTCTGCTTTTATATTCCATAGAACACTCAGACTTCTGAGGAATCTTGCTTACTTGAAGCTCTATTTAGAAGAAAAAAGGGCCATGTCTATTTAATGTTTTTTTCCTTAATTGAAATAAAGAGAGTCCACTTAGATTATGTACAACTTTTTCTACTTTTTAATTGAAAGTATCTGGTATTGTCACAGTGTACTAGGTGTTTCTTGAGATATATGAAATGTAGACAATATCTGTAAACTAATGCATGTATAAGGAATTGTAAATTAATTGTAAATCAACAAATGCACAGACGCACTCTGCAGCAAAGTTTCCATTACAAAATATTTCTGACCACAATAGTAATGAACAACAAAAGGACCAAAAAGCAGCCATAAACACTTACAGCATGTTTCATGGCTTTGTTTATCTGAGTAATTATTGTCACATTTTGCTTCGTGTTAGCTTTGTAATCCCCAGCATGGAAATGTCCAAGAGGAAACAAAGTGAGTAAGTGGGAATAAGCATTGCAAGGTCCCAGTCTCTTGTATTGAAGCTGAGGGGCATCTACACTTATGCAAAAATGTAAAGAGGTGGGGAAATGGAAGGGGGAGGCTGATAGCTAGTAGCTCTAGAGCAGGAAGGGACTCAAGCAGCTAGTCTTTATAGGTGGAAAAAAGATGAGAGAGCTATTAGCTAAGATATCCACTGAGCTAAGAAAAGCATAAGAAAAAATGAATTCCAAGCAAAAACTGAATTTAGTTCTGAAGCACGGCATTTTACTTAGGCGGGCAGAGATCTCTCATCCTTAGGAATCATCGCAATATTTGTAGGTTTTAACATAGGAATAGCTCATTCTTCAGGGTTTAAAATCTTTGTTGAGAGAGGCCATGTTTTCTCTTTTCCCCTTCCACTCCCTTCCTGCTAAATTCATGTCTAAAAAAGATATTGTTAGTGCTACTGAGATAAAACACTTCTACAGAGTTATTCAGAAGAGCATAGCACAAACAGCAACTGTACTGCTTATAGGAAGAATAAAGCCTGCCACTGCTTGGAAGAAATCACTTTTTAGGTGCTTGCCTGGCTTCTGTAATGTTAAAAAAATTCAAAAATTTGAGCTTGACTTTGTCATATAGATATGTCATACACATTTTCCCCTTTTTGCTATTGCCCACTGATTTTTGTTCACTGACTTCTAGGTCAGGGACTTACAGATTTGGCTGCTGGGCCTCATATGAGGAATTCAGCAATGTACTACTCCTAAAAAAAGTGAATTTACTCTTCCTCAGCTCCTAGAGATTGCCTTCTTTTGCTCACCTGCGGTCCAGAGCTACTACTGCCTCATGGCCTCCCCTTTGCCTCAGCTTTCCAATGACTTTTGTTCCCGCTTCATTAAATTTATCAAGTCTTATGTATTTTTCCATAGTAAATTGATTTTGAATGCTGTGGGTCTGTATACCTGAGTGCCAAATTTCACTTTCAGGTAAACACTGTTTAGAGAATTCCATTTAAAGAACTTTTTTTTTGGGGGGGAGGGGAGCGGGGGTAGGGTGGGGGTGTTTTGTTTGGTTTGGTTGGTGGTTTTGGGGGGTTTTTTGGTTGGGTGGGTGGATGGGTTTTTGTTTGGTTTTTTTGTTTGGTTGGTTTGGTTTGGTTTTTTAAATGTTAATTTTATAGGTAAAACTTTTGAGTAAATGTAGTGCTTTCTGATCCACAACATAGATTGTATTTTCATTTTCATTGCTGCAGCAGTTTCTGAATTCCTGCAGTGGAGGTTTTACATGTGACAAAAGTGCAAAATATAACAATTTACACTGGGAACTTAAAATAGACCATCGACTCAGAGTTTGCCAAGACTACTTCACTTGCATTCCTTTTTTTGGTACTGAAAGTAAGTGAGTTTTGGAAACTTTGCCCACAAATGCTCATATAAAGTTGTAATGAAATTGAATTTCACTGAATTTCACTGAATTTTTTGGAGTTGGAAGGGACCATAGAGATCGTCTAGTCCAACTCCCCTGCCAAAGCAGGACCAC
>BJBW01004184.1:19873-40437 GCA_004320125.1 Scolopax mira
CAGGTCTTGAAAATCTCCAGAGAAGGGGACTCCACAACCTCCCTGGGCAGCCTGTTCCAGGGCTCTGTCACCCTCACTGTGAAAAAGTTTTTCCTGATATTCAAGTGGAACCTTTTGTGTTCCAACTTGTGCCCATTGCCCCTTGTCCTCTCACTGGCAACCACTGAAAAGAGTTTGGCTCCCTCCTCCTTCAACCCACCCTTGAGATAGAGTGGAGATATGAAGGAGACATACAATATGCTTCTCCTTAAATGTAGTCTTAATTTTTTAGGTAATTGGAGATTGAGTATTAAATATGATTTCTGGACTTGTTTGTTCATAAGTCCGGTGTTGACTGCTGAGTACCAGAGATTAAATATAACAGGACCCTATAGAAATATATCCAAATACCAACCTCTGCCTTGATACACTACCACAACTTAGTAGCCCTGTTGTGACTGGCCACTGCACATATTTGCCTGTGGCATCCACAATACACACAAGATGACACACTCTCCTTTCACCCAGATTAGTGGTTCCTGCAGGGATGCTGATGAAAGGCATTTTGTCACTTTGGTGACTTGCTTGTGTCCTCAAAAGCAGCCCATGTGGCTCTGAGTACAGGCTAATATGTGGGCTACCTTCAGTACATGGGGATATATTGCATCTGAAAACATACTTTAGTTTCATTACTTCATTTTGAGAAACTCTGCCTCGGTCTATGAGGCAGATAATAACTGAGAAACAACTTTAAGAGACAGTAAAGGAAAAAGGCAAGAAAATCAAGAGACTTAAAAAGTCTATGGACCCCAAGAGGTCCAAAGTTGTAATGGGCTAAACAAAGATGAGAAAAAAAGAAAGTTTGATCTAAAGCTACAGAATCCTGGCTCTACCTGGGGTTGTGACAAGCTAGTGTCCTCTAATGACTCATGCATTGTAGCTTTAAGGAACTCTAATGAAATCTTAATTGCGTTGTGCAAAGACAGGTGTCTAAAACCACTTACCAAGAACTTCCTAGTCTTCTTCATGGGCCTCACAGATTTTACATAAAAAATATGGGATGATTTTCACTGTTCTAGAGAGGAGCCAGAGGTGAGGAAGTATACCCTGAAGATCTTAAAAAGTTATTACATGCAATTAATTCAGCGCCCTGGATTCAGACAGGACCCTGGATTTAAAAGTGGTATCATATGAATCACATGAATGTGATACATTGTGCTGTAAGCACTGCCTTTATCTGTAGCAGTCACACTGTAGGAAAGGGACTTTCCCCAGCTAATGTGCAGAGTCAAGGATACTGTTTACCTTCTGTAAAACTATGATGTATTGATGAATTGGTATGTCACAACACTTACTGAACAATATCAATTCTTTCAGTTTTATATACTGCAGCCCAGCTTGAAATGGGAAACTTGGTGGCCCTGATCTGGCCATCAAGCTTTAAACAGGGTGATCCTTCACATTCTTTAACACATGCCTGAAAGGCAAGTCCTGCTTCTGCTGAAGAGTTAGAATATTATTCCAACAGTAGCAAATTCCTGCTTTAAAGAACCAACAAACCCATTCATCAAAACTTAAAATTCATCAAAAAAACCCCTGTGTGAATGCAGCCTCCCGGTGCTATATTATGAAAATTATTGATTTCCCTGCAGTCATAAAGGGAGGTTCAATTTTTACCCAAAGTAACCTCCACAGCTTTATTAATCTTACCTAAAGCTGAACTGCAAGTAACTCCCATTGCTACAAGAATACTGCTACAAAGGAGCCATCACAAACTTCTATATCCTGACCAGCTCTTTCTTTGGGGCTGGTGCTGTCTGATGGACTCTTTTGGCCTCACCTTCTAAGCCAGTCATTCGACCTATATAAATTTGTTTCTACCTATGCTATGAGCAGAGGGGAGTATTCTCCATGCAGGATGAGGAAGAGAAAAATTGAGAAATTATTTCAAGGCAAATAAATTGCAAGGATCCCTTGAAGAAATTGTTTAAATGTAACTTTCCCAGATTGTGATGTATTTCAGAAGGCCATGAAGGATTAAACCACCTTAAGTCTCATAACAAATCACATGTGATTTCAGAGCCTGTGTGTCATGATATTATATGCTCATTGCCTGATTATAATGTGTTAGTCAATGTAAACTCAGCTGACTTCTATTTCTCGTTACAATGCTTTTAGTTTAAATACATTACCTTGTCCTTCTGGTAAAACCACTATCTTGGCAATCACCTCTGATGCAGGTGCTAGGAACACACCCCCTCAGAAACCTGATCTATGCAATACGCACTACATGCAGAGAAACTTTCATAAAGGTCTGAAAACTTCACAAGCCTTTATTGAAACCATCTTATTTAGCACAATGTACTCTCTCCACACCTGCAAGCATGATAAGTAAATTACCAATATAAGACCTGATTTAACCATAATAACCATCAAAGACAATTGGAAGTGGGAGGACTGATCTCAGGATCTGGCCAGGCTGCAGAAGCTATATGCAACAGATGTCAATGCTATCACAATGAGGTATGTTAATTTGTGACTGAGCAATCCTGAGCTGCTGCTTCTGGTCATTAAAGTCTTTATTATCTGGTACCACTGGCAGACTTTTGTATACTCATTTCTCTAACCTTCGTGAGATCATACTTTGCAAGTGTTTATTCACATTTAGAATCTATGAGAGCAGATACAGTTTGAACCATTAACTGAGCACCAGTGTCATTGTGGTAGGTTCAATAATGGCGTTATCACAGGCTGTACAAAACGATGATTGGCTCCTTCCTCAACAGGCAGCTCCTGTTTGCTCCCCTTTGGCTCTCTTGCCCATATTTGCAGGGGAGACAAGTGAAGAATATACCAGTTCTATCAGCATTGATGACAAACACTTTATTCATCTCCGGATTGTGCAACACTGCCTCTTCCACAATCAAGGTTTTGTGCTATTGCTGACTAGTAAACTGGCTGATCTTTGTGTAAAGGAGATAACTGCACAGTCATTTTTCACAAAGCTACCAGATTACAACTGGCCTCTCAAAAAAATAAGACAGAAACCCCAGAAGCCAACTTCAGATGCAGAATATGACTGGTAAGTACATTCATCTGAGCCTCAATGTCTTGTGTTCCCTTGGATTTCATAGTATAAACATGACCCTCAATGATCTGTATTGCCAAAATTTAGTTAATTAGATGCTTCTAAAAAATTATGTATCCAATTGGATTTGGTTTTCATTCCATTAATATACAGGCTATACAACTGCAATTGTAAAAAACTAAAATAAGAAAAAAAAAAGTGGGTTTATCTTCAAGTACAAACATCAGCATTATACTTCAGAGACCCCAGAAACATAAAGTTCTCTAGAAAGAAAATTACCTCTATTGTATCCTTAAGCAGGATGGCTTCTTTAATTCTTCCTGGCTTTTTATGTTTTTGAATGCCTCTTTTGGCTCTGCTTTTCAGGCAGAACTCACTAACTGGGTATGTCTGCCTTGGACAGCAGCCAGAGTTCAGAGGTTACTAGGAGAGCATCTGCTACTCATATGAGGTCCTCAGGTTCACATCTCAATCCTACTAAATATTACAGTTTGAGTAATAAGTTACTGGCAACTTACTTCCCCAAAACCACTGGATTTTGCATGAGTCAAGATTAAATGAGCTAAGGAAGGAGATACATATTGTAAAAAATGATCAATTAAGTGCATATATTCTGCATAAGTGGTGTCATTATTGGACTATATATCATAGAGCAGATATAATAAACAAGAGGTAGTGGATAAATACCATAATGTGTGCATAGACTGTACCAGTAACAAGCATTAGGTCTAGTAAAGTCCTCAGTGCTGTCATCCATAACCACTAGAATTTGCTGCTTGCACTGAAATATAAAGATCAGAATATACTTTAAAAATATTCCACTAAAAATGGAATCTATTGATTTGACATGGTTTAAAATAGCAATATCACTGACAGTAGCTCTTCATCATCAGGGTTGGTTTTTATTCATGGTTTATTTGACATGGTTTTGGGTTGATTTCCTGTTGGTTGAGGTATTTAAAATAGGTTACGATCATTTGAAAACCTGATACATCAGTTATGTGATTTCATAATGAGTATGTCATTAACCTCCCATTATTTGAGGTTATATCTGGATCAGTTTGGTGCATTTAAAGGAGGAGAAGACCATCAGCAGTAAAATACAGGGCATCTCTCCATAGAAATGATACAGCAGAGAAAATAGCACTACATATGGACCTTGCAGTAAGTGTAACTCCTACACTTGTCCGTGTGTAAAATAAAAGACAGATTATGTCAGATAAACACTAATTAATCTCAAAGAATTAATGGATGAGGTACACAAAACTGCTTGTATTCCTTTGTTTTTTCCCAGCACAAATCAGTGACAAACTAACTTGTCATTTAAACTGTGTTTATGAGCGTTTGCATAAATAGAGAGGCATGAAACTGACAGGTTGTAATGATGAATATCCACTAAAAGCTTTGCAGAGGTTTATTCTTTATACTTACACCAAGATTTCTTCATTACTTTAACTCTTAATTCTAACTTTGGTAGAATTACTCCTTATTGATATAAATCAAGAATTAGGTGTCTGACAGGAAGAAGGATGGCTGTAAGGAATAGGCAGTCTTGGACACACATCTGACTACTTGGCTGCTCCAGTGAAGGGAATGAGGAAAGGAGGAGAGAAGACCAAAGCAGATAAGCAGATGTAGAGCTAGAAAACAGGTAGTTTGAACAAGTGCTCATGGGTTTGCAGTAATGTCCACTACTTAAGGATTAATTACAACATTAACCATCCCACAAACCCACATTCTCATACCACTTGATAACACAGTATCCTTGCTAAAAACGAACTAGCTAGTCACTGAACTGATGTTATCTAGGGGAATTTTTATATGGTTCTCTATTTCACGGTGGTTGACAACTGCTGAAAATGCCTCTGGTGTTAACCCATAATCTCTGCATCTACATAATCTACATCATCTCTCTATTGGATGACCTGTGCTGGATCCCTCTCTCAGCACAGCTCTTTATGATCAGAAGTGTAACGCAGACTGAACTAAGTCACTTTTGCTTTTGTCTCTCTACCCTGCTACAAATAGAGTCGTCAGAGGGGCTCCAAAGAGTGCAAAACAGTGCAAAATAACCCCTGAAGGATTAGTGATGCACTGAGAACCCAGACAGATGTTTCCAGAAATCAGAGTTCCTGACACTAGAAAATCTGACTGAAAATTGCTTCATGTGAAATTAAGACTCCTTAGTATACTATTTATACTGCTTTCTGTTGGAGGCAGAATGATTACATGAAACTGGGAGCCATGAAAAGGTCATTTGCAATAATCCTAGCCCACTGAGAAATGTTATCCCTACTTCAAATTCCTCACCTACAAAATGGACATAACAGTAATTACTGCTCTCTCTTGTGTGGGCACATGAGCTATGAGGTTTTGCTACATAATATTCCAAACATACAAACCTATGTATACAATAAAAATAAGGCATTCAAAAGTTAACAAAGAAAAAGTACTATGTTACTATGTCCAAATTTAAATGCTGTTTTTAAAGTTGCATTTCTTCATTGTGGAAATTGCTTAAAAATAATGAAAGAATTCATCTTTAACTTAAATAAGTTAATTTTTATAAGTAAGCTTCTTTAAATACAGTGATTTTTGGTTTTTTCTTATTAAAATCATGTATGTTAACTAATTTGTATGCACACTACAATCTTCTACATTACTACATGATAGTTAAAATCTGTTAATTCAGTTCTAGTACAATCAAGAATACAGTCTGTATAAAGTTTTCAGCGGCCCAAGAGTGTCCCACAGACTGCTTTGAGGTTTACAGTGACAGCCTTATAATTTTTTATTTTTTTTTTTTTTAAAACAACCTCTGTCATAGAATCATAGGATGCTTTGAGTTGGACGGGACCTTGAAGATCATCTAGTTACACATCCGTGTCATGTGTAACTGTCCCCCCTGGTGAAGGGACACCTTTCACCAGACCAGGTTACTCAAAGCCCCATCCAGACTGACCTTGAACTCTTCTAGGGATCATAGAATCATAGAATCATCTGGGCCGGAAGGGACATTCAAAGGTCATCTAGTCTGACCCCCACGTAGTCAGCAGGGACACCCCAACTAGACCAGGTTGCCCAGGGCCTTGTCGAGCCTCACCTTGAATGTCTCCAGGGAAGGGACCTCAACCACCTTCCTGAGCAACCTGTTCCAGTGCTCCACCACCCTCATTGTAAAGAACTTATATCCAATCTAAATCTGCTTTTCTTCAGTTTAAACCCATTGCCCCTCATCCTGTCACTGCAGCCTTTGTAAACAGGCTCCCCCCAGCCTTCCTGTAGCCCCCTCAGGTACTGGAAAGCTGCTATTAAATCTCCCTGGAGCCTCCTCTTCTCCAGCCTGAACAACCCCAGCTCCCTCAACATGTCCTCATAGCAGAGGTACTCCAACACCCTGAGCATTTTTGTGGCCCTCCTCTGGACCCGTTCTGCCAGGTCCATGCCCTTCCTATATTGAGGGCTCCAGACCTGCACACAGTACTCCAGTGAAGGCTCACCAGAGCAGAGTAAAGTGAGAGAATCAGTTCTCTGGACCTTCTGGCAACACTTCTTTTGATGCAGCCCAGGATGTGGTTGGCCTTCTGGGCTGCAAGTGCTCATTTCCTGCTTATGTCCAGCCTTTTATCCATCAGCACCCCCAAGTCCCTTTCCTCAGGGCTGCTTTCTAATACCTTGTCGCCCAGCCTGCATTGGTACCATGGATTGTTACAGCCCAGGTGCAGAACCCTGCACTTGCTCCTGTTGATCTTCATGTGATTTACTTGAGCCCATTTCTCCAGCCTGTCCAGGTCCCTCTGGATGACATCCTGTCCCTCAGGTGTATTCACAGCACCACACAGCTTGGTGTCATCTGCAAACTTGCTGATGGTGCTCTCAATCCCTCTGTCTATGTCATTGATAAAAATGTTAAACAGTACTGGTTCCAGCACAGACCCTTGTGGGACACCACTTGTCACTGCTCTCCATCTGGACATAAAGCCATTGAGTACTACCCTCTGGATGTGACCATCTAGCCAATTCCTTATCTACTGAACAGTCTACCCATCAAATCTGTATCTCTCCAGTTTGGCAAACAGAAGTCATGAGGAACCGTGTCAAAGGCCTTACAGAACTCCAGATAGATCACGTCCAAGGGTTGTCTCTTATCTAGTGACATAGTCACTCCATTATAGAAGGCCACTAAGTTAGTCAGGCAGGACCTGCCCCTAGTAAAGCCATGTTGACTGTCATGAATCACTCCCCTGTCCTCCATGTGCCCAAGCCTGGCATCTAGAAATATCTGTTCCATGATCTTCCCAGGCACAGAGGTAAGTCTGACAGGTCAGTAGTTCCCAGGGTCCTCCCTTCTACCCCTTTTAAACATGGGTATGATGTTTCCTTTCTTCCAGTACATCCAGAACTTCTCTGGGCAACTTGTTCCAATGTCTCACCATCCTCACAGTAGAGTTTCTTCTTAATATCTTAGCTAAATCTACTCTCAGCTTAGAACCATTAACTTTTACCCTACCACTTCACTCCCTTATAAAGAGCTCCTCCCCATCTTTCATATAGGCTCCCTTTAGATACTGGAAGGCTGCTATAAAGTCTCCCCTAGAGACTTTTCTCCAGACTGAACAACTTCAACTCTCTCAATCTGTCTTTAGAAGAGAGGTGATACAGCCCTCTGACCACTTTCATGGCCCTCCAGTGGACTCACTCCAACCAGTCTGTTTTCTTCTTAAGTTGGGAGATCCAGAGCTAGATGTAGAACTCCAGTGGAGTTTCACAAGAGTGGAGTAAAGGAGTAAAATCACCTCCCCCAACCTGCTGGCCATGCTTCTTTTGATGTAACCAGGATGCAGTTGGCTTTCTGGGCTGCAAGCACTCATTCATGGGTCATGTGGAGCTTCTCACCAACCAGCACTTCCTAAACCCTTCTCCTCAAGACTCTCAATTAATTTTCCATCCAGTCTGTATTTGTGCTTGAAATTGCCCTGACCTACATGCAGGAAACTACACTTGTCCTGGTTGAACTTCATGAGGTTTGAACAGGCCTGCCTCTCAATCCAATCTAGCTCTTTCTGGATTGCATCCTTTTGACGACCACATCAAACAGCTTGCTATCATTGGTAAACTTGCTGAGGGTGCACTCAATCCCACTGTCCATGTTACCAACAAACAGCACCAATCTCAGTACCAACCCCGGAGGAGTGCCACTCATCACTGATTTTCATTTGGCTGTTGAGCCATTGACTGCAACATTTTGATACAACCAGCAAGATCTTATCCACCTTGTCCTTATCCACCAAGTGGTCTATCCATCAGATCCACCTCCCTCCAATTTAGGCACAAGGATGTCATGCAGGACAGTGTCAAATGAGTGACCTGGTGAGAAGTATTGTGGAAATCTGGAAACATGAATCAAGTCAGTCCTGTTTGCTCAAAAATGGAAGATAAAGAAAACATACTTAATATATGTGTCCTGGTTTGAGATAAAATGGAATCAATTTTCTGTTCATTAATTTTGCTTCCTAGCTAAACCTTTTCTAACTCTCTGAATTTAAAGTATACTATGCAGAAAACTGTTTGTTCACAAATGATAAGACTTATGTTTACAGTTAATGCCAAGGAATGGTATGTAGAGAAACTCTTGCTTATGCTTACTGGTATAACAACCAAAGTCAGCTAATATTATTTGCCCTGCTGGAGGGTCAGAAATGGAAAAGCATAGAAGGGTTGCACCTGTGGGGAGGAACAGACAGAACAGGTGACCCAAACCTGATGAACAGAGTATTCCATCCCATCTGCCCTGTGCTCACTATAAAAGCTGAGGGATCAAAGGGTCAGCCCTTTCTTTAATGGCTGACATCTGAGGAGGACCCTGTCTGTTCTTCTGCCTTTGATCCCAATGCATTCCTGATTCCAAATCTGGAATTCAGTTCCCATTCATCTCTGAGTCCAGTCTGGGACTACCCCAATTCCTGCTGGTGATGTCATCCTGGGAGGTCAATATGGTTTTGTATACACAGAATCACAGAATCACCTAGGTTGGAAGGGACTTTTTAAGATCATCTAGTCCAACCAATGAAAAAACAAACAAACAACCACCCCAAAAAACCACCACACAACAATGTATATGCTGTACATATTTCATTATTTTATTTTTATTTTATTATTAATGTTATTAATATTTCATATTAACTCATAATTCTCTTTATGTCTCCTCCTCCTCTCCTTAGAGCACGAGGTGGAGGGAGAGAATCTGTCATCCATCATTGGCCAATCCAGCCTAAACTATGACAATATATTTTCTTTGCAGAATCTCATGAAATGGCAAGAATACCAGCTGCATAAAATAGTAGATATAGATATAGATATAGATATAGATAGATATAGATACAGATATAGTGCTGGAAGCTTTCTCCTGGTCTGTGAGCCTTCCCCGTCATGTTCACCAGACATATTGGCGTATGACATCCCAGATCACTAGAGGAACTGTAGAACTGCATATGGAGAAGGATGACACACACATCAAGTTGTTGATACCTTTGATAGCTGAAACTTTGTAGCTCCCAGATGAAGTCTCATCACTGTGGCTACATCTGACCTACTGGACCTGAAAGCATGACCAGGCTTTTTCACCTGAGCTTGTACCCTCTCACATCTGAACCCTAATAAAAGGAGAGCCAGGAATCCTCCAGGCTTCAGTTTCTTCAGAAGAAACCTGGGTATCCAAGTCATAAGGAATCCTTAATATGCTTTCAAAATATCCCCTACCTGGCAATTAGTTGACCCTGGGACACATTACTGACTGCAACCATCTCTTGTGAAACATATATGAAGACTGTGAAAATCAATCAACATTTTCTATTTTTACTCTCATAGCACATGCCAGCTATTTTGACTTCCTTTTGAGCAAGAGATCTGTCATCAATTGGGCTGGTGGCATTGTGTCCCCTAAGCCCTCTCTCTTTGTCATAGACCTTAGAAATTTTGCAATTGTTTTGAAAAGAAGCAGCAGACACTTTAATATATAGCTATGACCTATTACAAGCAGACATCAAAATCAAACTTGAGAACTAAAAATCTTTTTAGCAAAAAGAAAGAGCAAATAATTATCATGACAGGCTCTGTAACCATTCCCTTTGTGATACTCAGATTCTGAGGTCTGAGTAATTTTTCTGCCTTGTAATTTTGAGAAGATTAAAACTTCAGCACTGCAGCTGTTTTATTCTAGAAAATCTGTGGCTGCAGAATTATAATACATATGGTAATGTTACATTAGTGCAGTATTATTCACATCACTATAGTTAAACTTGGGTCAGCACTTTCTTTTTAGACTCCTACAAGTTAGGGTTTGTCCATGCACACTTCCTTTTAGCTGACTTAGAACATGATGCCTCAGCCTTACAGTTACATTTATTATTTTTTTTTCCAACCTGTTTGAAAAAGCTTTGCTACAAACTCTTAACCTTATTGCTAATGTTTACCTGTTACTATATCTTATTTCAAAATGTGTGGCATGTTTAATTGGCACTGAAGTCCTTTCCTGGTTTGTAGCATTAGAGCCACTATGTTACCAGAAATAAAATTGTCATGTAAGGATATTTTCATTTAAATAGCTCTCCATTGGCTTAACTGCCCCTACAAATGTACCTTATTAGTACAAAAAGTACTGGTAGAAGGCAAGGCACTATGTTTTTTCTCTAAATCATCCTTATTCTATTTAGTAGCCTTCAAATCTAAGACCCTTTGAACAGGAGAGATGCAAATACTCAGTTATTGAATCCTTTCATTCAAATTTATCTTTTGGAGTCTGTCTTACTTCATGAGGTTTCTGAAATTCCAGAGAGTGGAAGCATAAGATAGTGTTTATAAATCCTCTTCTTCAAACACTTCCAACTTAATTTAGTAAAATAAGTCCATTTTGTTTAAATGGCACCCCCCAGTTTCATACCTTCTTAATTTTGAATTCACTAACTTGATTTTCTCTCAGAAATAGTAGTTGATATTTTCCTAAATGTTACCTCACAAATCATCAAGGGGACTCAGGGAAAGATGACAAGTGCATGACAGAAAGGAGAAAATGTGGCCCTTCACAAGACAGGGTCTATCTGGGCCTCACAGTTGTCATCTATGCTTCCTCCTCAGTAAAAAATTTATGTTATTCTCTATTGTTGCTCCTAGCTGCA
Organism: Scolopax mira; assembly: GCA_004320125.1. Lineage (NCBI taxonomy): Eukaryota > Metazoa > Chordata > Aves > Charadriiformes > Scolopacidae > Scolopax > Scolopax mira. The sequence continues at coordinate 31,115 of BJBW01004184.1, forward strand.
ACAACCTTAAGAACGTTGTTCAGAAATGCACTATATCCCAAGGACCCCAAAACATGCCCTATGGTTGGGGCTAATAAAGAAGTACCTTGGAGCTGGCATGCGAACACTCTTCTATAATGCTTTTTCTGACAACTGTAATTAATTTGACCTGCTGCTTTGACTTTGTGTAACATCAGCGTAGCTAGAAAAAAAAAGTTGTAGAACACCCATCTGTCCTGAGTTTTTGGTCTAGTGTCTAGACTGTATTGTGTCCTCTTTTTCTTCAAGTTGCACAACTAGAAGGCTTTTATAAACCCTTCTGAAATAGCAAGTATGGTTACTCATATGTTCAGTTTACAGTAATTAATTTACGTCTAGCTTGTATAAATGGATGTCTTCTTTTGGGCAATCTGCATCTTCAGACCATAAGCCTCCTCTTCTTAGTTTTACTTGTGCCTGGTAAAATTAGCCCAAAATTCTCCAGTCAGATAAATATTATACATAGAGTAGTACAGTGAGATCCATTTCTTTCTTTTAAAAGCACTGCATACATATCAGAGTCACATAGAAGGAATTGTATTTCTGTATTTTTGGTGAAACGTCTTGTTTTAAACCCCCATTTTACCTCATGTGGAGAGATTATTTACTCTCAAATGGTTTAGGATATCTTTTTTTCCTAGTTAAAATGAACTTGAGTTTTCACTCCTGCCTTGGCCTTGTTCCCTAGGACTAATGACTATTGGTGGTGTTTGCATTCGCAGTCTTCAGTCACTCTTCAGAAGAGTGTTCCCATTGTTCCCAAGGCCCTCTGCATCTGACAATTAGTGTAGCTAATACATAAATGGTGAAGGAAAGCAGTGCAGACAGTGCAGAGAGTGCAATAGCTGCAGAGCACCATGGTTGGGAGAACTCAGCAAAGAATACTTGCTGAGCAAGCATCCTTTGATACTTTATTTTTCTGAGGGAAGAAACCCTGTTTTTTCCTTTTTTACCAATGTCAGATGCTTCACATAAATTTTATGCTTCATCTGACAACCACCTGGATACAGGTCCCATCAGCACCCTGTGAGCATTGGCCGTGAAATTTATTGAGTATAGCTTTAATTGTGTCTGCTGGATAAATAAACTGCTTTCAGTTCAGGAAGAGCTCCACTACTGTCCATGTAAGATACAAAAAAACTTTCTCTCTGTTTATATGTAATCCACATTTCCTACTGTCCCTTAAGCACTTTTTCTCACATCCTTTTCAACTTTCTCAGACCTCTTCTTCCAAGCCTGGCATCTGCAAAGTCATTAATATAGTTGAAAACTGTGTATATAATATATTTTAAGATTGAATTCTAACGATACATAGCAGGATTTTCTTTGTACATAATATAAGGGTTTAATTTTACACCCACACTACACAGTTTTAAAGACTACAGCAAATCAAAGGCAAAGGCTTTCAGTATCTGTATTTGTCCCTTTATCTTGAACACTAGATTATTGAACAACGTGTCTGTCTTCACATGAATTAATGTAATTTGCTGTCTAGTCGTCCCCATCCGGTTCTCACTGCCTTTCTCACCACCTGCTTTTGAGTTGATGGTATCTTTCCTCCACAGTTTGGGCTACTAGGAATTGGTGTGGCCTCCATAACAAAATCCATGGTCTGAATTACACAGGGTCTACACTGTGTGTGAAGAGATATCTGATATGGGGATTGAGAGCTATGCACAAGGAAAATAGTTAATGGAAAAACCAAAACTTTGTCTGAAGCTCTGCTTTACTTTGGGGCTTTGACATTACTCAGCAGGGAGGCATCTGCTCCTGCTCAGCACTTTGAGCTCTCAACTGGCTCCTGGAGCAAGATATCTAAATTGGTTTTTGGCATACAAAATCTATGTTGTTCTTTCTTTAAAGAAAGTGACTGGAAGTGGTATTAAGCTCATTCAGATATAACACCTACTTGGAGATATTTTGGATAAAATAGTTCAGAGTTGAACAGATTTCCACATAGATTGCCAGATCACGGAATCATGGAATCACAGAATTGTCAGAGTTGGAAGAGATGTAGAGATCATCTAGTCCACCTCCCATGGTAAAGTAGGATTGCCTAGAGCACAGATGTATCAACAAATTCTGAAGAACAAATTAGCTTCCTGCGACCTGTGCACAGGTGAATCCTTTGAGTACCAGGATGCACAACAACATTAACACTCTGCTGTAATGGTTAGAGCAGCTTCTGGAAGCTGATCTGGAATGCAGAGTCACCAACACTTCAGTCCAACAAGTATCATTTCCTTGACTGAGCATTTCATCAGGAAATGCTGTATGTTCTTGCCTTTCCTGGGAACAGTTTGAAACAGAGAGAACCTCCATCCTTGAATTTCTCTTATTTGTGTATATGTATGTGTTCTGATGTAATGTTTTACACGTGTAGCTGTATTACCAGTAAAGCCTTCTAAACAGAAGATTCTGTACAGTGCTCAGTTCCTGAAAACAAGTTTATCTGGGATTTATGTTCACAGCTGCTTTGCAACACATCCACAGGAATTCCCCCCTACTGCTGAGAAATGCTGCGCATAGCACACAGAGTGCAACACACAGATGTGTTGAGCACCTGACCCATGCATGCTTAGCAGATGCATTCTGGCTTTCCAACCATACATCAGGCAGCTATTCTTCCTGTGAAAAAGCACCTCAGCTGAAAGTTGCCAGATGTCCAGAACTTGAGGACATATGAAAAATCTTCAAAATCCATCCTGAAAAATATCAATCATAAAAAGGACTTTTTTTAAAAAAAATCTACAGGTAAAACAGCACTGTCAAACTGCAAAAATATGTCTCACTCAGATCTTTTTTACTCAGGATAATGAATACAGATGTAAGAGCAGCAATATTCAGAAAATCCAGAATAATTTCAAAAGCACCAGTTAGCAGAGAGACCATCTTCTATTTAAAACTTAGCTTTTCATGGAAAAATCTAATCACAAACATGGTGAGTGGAGCCTTGTTTAAAATTCAGCTTCAATTATTTGAACTATCTGAACAGATTTTCTTACCTCTGGTTAAATCAATCACTCTAAGTTTACTATTAAAACAGTTCCGTCAGTTCTGATTTCATTCTTGTATCATCAAGCACTTATGCATACTGTTTTTCTATCGCAATATCTAAAATCAAATAATATAAGTAGATAGTGTGAATATTTAAAAAAAACACATATCAAGCAAAAAAACCACCTTTAAGAACTTGATCATCAATTTTCCTTTAACTTGATGTTTCTTCTCCCACTGAAGACAGCACGGGTCAGGCACGTGGTTGTACTATCGAAATGTAAATAAGCTGAATTTGCTGAAAATGTACCTGCCAAAGGGTGTTTTGGTAAAACCAACACATACAAAAAAGCAGCATATACTCACAGCTTTTTTTCCAGTGCTACATTTCATTACCATGGGGGACAGATAACTTTGGATGAACATTTTTAAAATCTTTTTCATATTATTATATTTTTTGCCAAGCTTACATGATGACTACCGAAGAGAAGCCTCGAGATAACAAAGCCAAAAGTAGTATAAAGCAGCTGTTCAGAAAGAAGAAGTCATAAAAAGAGCATAAAAAGGTGGACATCACAAGATTTGCAACTGGAAAGGCAATATGACTACTAGTTCACTATGAAAAATTTTAAAAAGATTCCTTCCTATTCCCTGACTCTTTGAATATTGATTATTCTTTGAGGTATTCAGAGCTCATCTGGGTACGAACCTGAACAACACAATATGTCCTTGAAGTCAACCCTTGCTTTGAAGCTGTCTCTGCTTTGGGTGGGAGTTTGGACAAGATGACCTCATGAGGTCCATTACAAAATAGGTGATTCTATGATTACATGGTTCTAAGTAATGCTAAGAACTTCCCTCACCCCATGCCTCATACTGCAGAACTAACATCCTATGAATGTTAGCATATGCTTTCCAGGGCTAAAAATAATAAGATCAATCTGTCTTATTTGCACAGTAAATAAGACATGCATGTGTTTGAATCAGACAGAAATAAGTACACTTAAGTATAGGTTATGGTTCTATCGGATATGTGTGCAAAATCGGCTCTATCTCATCAGTTTGATCATCAGTTCTATCACCAGTTTGATCTGGGACAAGGAGCAGGAGGTTGTTTTCCTACACTTAGTCTCTCAAGAATGAAAAAACTTACAGTCATCAGATCAAATTCATTTAGTTTAGTTTTGCTTCAAAATATTCCTAATATAGCTTCTGTAGGCTTAGCTATCCATCTTACAGTCATATGTGCTGAAGCCAAAAACAGTAGTAATTTTTAAACTTATCTTATGTAGGAAGGTTCAGTATTAACAATAGCAGCTCCCAGATGATATAGATGTATTAGTGGCATTTCTGGAAGAAAGAAATGCCAGTAATCTTTGCAAATTTCTGTTAACTGTTTAGAATAACAGACAGAAAAGCCTTTGCTTTTGGCTGGGAACTGACTCTTGCCTGTGCTATCAAAACAAGGGATATTTGTTGCTTTACTATAAAGAAAGCATTTTCAAAGGGAACAAAACATTACTTTTCTGTAATGGTTTCACAGTAGTGTCAAAAATGTATTTTCAAACAGTAATTTTTTTGGAGTGACTTATAACTGAACCTCATGGCTGATCACTTTAAGATCAGATACTGATTTCTTTTATTGCCTGTCTCTGTAGGTCAGAACAAAGGGGTCAAGGAAGGACCTCAAAGTGTCATCAAAACTGTCATCTTACCTTCTAAAATGGTTGAGCTCTCTATTGTTCTGTACTTTACACATTCAGTTCTCCTCTGTGGATTTTGTATACCACACTGCCAGTCCCCAGGAGCTGACATTTCACTCTCACAATGCAGAAGCCAAACCCACTGAATGAAATCAGGGAGCCTTCTGAGGTAGGAGAGGGGGACTGCAGGATTGTATTCATTAAGTACTGCATCATAAAAAATCTAGTATATACTCAATCAATGATGTGTAGAGATATATACATATATGTACACACATAAATATCTAGGTATGTAGGCATGTCATAATACTAAACAAAACAGGATCAGGCCAGTTACTTGAGCACCAGCCTGTTCTGCCCATAGCAAAGACATTGAGGCTGCTGTAGGGCCAGTTGTACCAGACACTCATTGCCTAAGACCCATCTGAGCAACTGTGCCAGGGAGTCTTCCTAGAAGACAGTTTGGACTCTGACGTTTGGCAGGTACAGGGGACAGAATGTGCAGCAGTCACAGCCCAAGCTGACCATGTGACCTCAGGATCACAAAATCTTTCCTGGGTGGTTTACTTAGTCATACAGATGTAGCTAAAGTGATCAAATAAATGTCTGACATACTCTCATTCTGGGATACTTCAGTTTGAAGCTTGATTGCCTTCAGCCTTCCCCACTACCTCCCTCTCATTCTAGTTTTTAGCTCTGAACTTGGCAGTTCCCCTGACAAAAGATTCTCTCTACTCAAATCTCACTTACCGTCAGTGAGACTCCAGGACTTTGATTTTCAAAACATTTGGCATCCCCACATGCGTTCCTAGCAGGATTCTCTCTGTGTGGAGCTGAAGTGCAGCTTCAGAAGAGCTGGCCATGTTAGGAGCAGTTGAGAGGAACAGCATAGCTGCCAGAAACAGGTCAGCTTCTGCATAAAATCAGAAGGAAACAAACTTGTTAACAAGTACCTACAAATGTCTTTATGGAAAAGAATAATTTCAAAGTTTTATTCCACACAGAAAAATTTAATGGATTCTGAAAGGATTTTCTTGACTGACCAGTTCGAATTGATTCCCACAGGAAAGAGTGACAGACAAATAAAAAACTATTACCACAGATTTAAATAAAGCCATCATCTCTTGCATTAGCTCTACTCTTTTATTACATGATGCTACTTGATTTTTTTAAAAAAAATGAAAGCAAAAGTCATTCTTTTTCTGAGTAAAATACCTGTGGTTTGTATACATTTAATATAGAAAATAAAAAAATTAAATGTGCCTTAATATCAGTTTTGGTGGAGCATTTAGAGATGTCCTTGAAGGGGCGGAAGAAATACAATGGCTAATTTGGTAGCTAAAGCTAGCCTAAACTGCCTTGACTGACAAACACTACCAGTTGCTTTAAGCATTCAGGCACCACAGCAAGTCAGTGAAAGTTATTACCCAGCCTTGATGCAGTACTTAATGTGTTTGAATCGAGATAGGTTTGATCTGTTTTGATATATTTTAATGGAGTACTTAATCTGAGAATGGAGATAACAGTCAATGTGATCTATCATGGAATAAACTAAATTACTATTCCATGTGCAGCTACAAACAATTCTTTCTGCTTTCTGTTTAAATGCCAAATCAATGCAACTTAATGTTATACAGTAGTTTATAATGTCTTCTGCAATAGAACTTAATTCCCACAAAAATATGGTCTACTACTGGATTCAACCTCTATTTTACTCATCCTACTCTCCACTAAAAATACATGTCTTTCACCATTTCATAACATCACATTTCCTTTACATGAAATTCTCTCTAAACATGGTATTTTGAGACCATGAGGTTTGAGCTTAAAATACAGATATTTTACTGTATGGCTATGTTTTTACTTGAATATAGAACCTTTGAATGTTGACCTATAAACTGAGGGAAGCCCACCTTTGGCCATATGAAATCAATGTGTCATTCCAGCACTGAATACAGAGCTGCCTGAAAGTCTGATATGTCAAGTTTGTAGAACTTTATGATATTGTTGTTTATTTTTAATATTGTGCTTAGTAATGGAACCAAAGTTTCTTCATTCTTTATAAGCCAAAGAGAAAAGTTTTGAAATACTAATACAAGACTTTTCCAAAATATTCTTTGTATTTTTGTCTAGGTCTGTTAGGTTCTGAGGACCAATGTCTGAGGGGATGTCAGGCCCATGGCTTCAGTGCAGTTCTGCTCTGCACAGTGCTACAGAAATGACACACCTTGGAATTTGAGCCCTGGAAAGTCTCCACTTCCTCACCTATGTTAATAATTGTGAAATGCTTAAAAACTACAGTGTGGCTGAATATACTGATGTTAATGAATGTGTGGATTTTTAAACTAAATTTATATGAGTTAAGGCTAAACTGCATAGTGGAAGAAGAAGTTATCTTGAGGAAAGGCAAGAGGTACCAGCTTTCATTAAAGAATTGTCTTACTGTCTCTCTTCAGATTAAAAAGGATCACATGACATTGTATTCACTTTTTTTGGTAGTGGTGTCTCAGATAAATTATTTTTCAGTGAAAATTTTTATATAATTTCCAATAAACTTTTAAAAGAAGATTGAACTACTTAATTAGAAAGAATTGTCTACTACAGACATCAAGCTAGGTTCATATAATTTGATTGCTTCATCCAAAGAAGTAATTAAAAAATGTAGATAGTATATTTCAATTTTCTCCATAATTGGTAACAAGATCTGGCTTACTCATATGATTACAGCATCTTTCTTGCATTTCTATAATAACAGAGGTTTACTGAATTTATTGAAAATATGTACACTTGCAGCAATCTTATGAAGACTGATTCTTCACTAACAAAACCTGGAATAAATCAGGAGTAACTCTGCTGAAATCAATGGACTTAAAATAATTGTAGACCAGTATAAACAGCTCCTGCCTGTCAGATTTCATATTGCTTTTCCACATGAGTGACTATCTGAATGGTCCTATGAAAAACCAGTGAAGTTATTAAAATTGCCTAGAGCCACAGCAAACCTACTGCTCAAATAATGCAGAACTGGAACTATGCTATGTCCATGTCATTTATATTAGTCCAACCATGCAGGATCAGAGATAGCTTTATTTTTTTTCAAAGATTGAAAAGACATATTTTCGTATGCAAGTAAAGAGACCTTAAGCTTATTTAAAAAAATATTTGAACAAAGATTGAATTATTTCTAGATTAATGTGTATTAAATTGTGTTTAACCTTAATTATTCCCTTATTTAAATTTCTTTACCAAGAAGCAGAAGCAATACCATTTGACAGTGAAAGAGACTGTCAGTTCATTACTTCTTCAGAGGAAATTCTAGATGAAAATATAACCATAAATTTAGTTTTCTCTGGGGTTCATTTTAGTCAAATTGTTGCAGGTCATCATGAAGACCTGCAATTTTTTCAGGCACTTGGCTGTCTTTCATAAATGTCAATGTGTCAACAGTCATTTATTGGTTACAATGAGGTGTAAAGATGATATAATGAAAATGCTGTCATGTGTCAAAATTATACAAGTCTTGAGCATGTTAATGAAGTCATCAAATTTCTACAAAGTTGTACAAATCCTTGTTAAAATACACTTGGGGTAAATCTAACTCTGATTCCTATGAAGCCTGATCATTTGAGACATAGTAAGCTTGGCAACATTTCTGCAAGTGATACTTCTAAGACAGTTGAAGGGTATGCTTTTTAAAAAATCACAAAGATACAGACAGTTCAAAGATACTTTTATTTAATAGAATTTAATCACAGTTTCCCTCCACCCCCAGCCCTGTTTTTATGGATATAAAATGCTCCTACAATATCCAGGCATTCTGCTCACCAGGTCCTCTGAATCCAAGTTATTCCTAAACACCTGAAGCAAGTAGCAAAGGGCTATACCCCACTCCAAAGAAGACTGTACCATGTGTTCAAACTTTTTTTAGCCTTCTGGGATCTACCTTCTAGTATCAACCCTGTCTTCCTTACGTTCTGTTTTAAACAGCTGCTCTTCTCTCCTGATCTGATCCTCTCCATAAGAGCTGCTGACCTGTGGGCTGAAGCATGACATATAGATACTCTGTTGAAGTGGAGAGCTGATAGTTTTGGTGCTATAGGTGTCCTTTGCTGACATTGGAATAATTCACTCAGAACATAATTCCACATGAATCTCAGTCTAAAGACATTTCTGTTGTTTCTCTGTGTTATGGTTTAAGAAAACCCATAACAATCTATTGTTGTTTATACAATTATTCTATCACCTGATGACCCCTCCCCACCTGGAAAGGGGAATCAGGGAACACAAAGAAACACAAGGGTTGAAATATAAATAGATTTAATAGACTAAGACTAAATAATTAACAATAATACTAAAGAACCAGTATTAATCCCAATACTGATATAAGCTATACAAGGATTGCACTCAGCCAATTCTATCAGCAGGAAGCTGTGCACTCCCAGAGGGGACAGCAAATGGCGGACACTGTGAGCGCAACGGCTTCAGGAGGAAGGGAAGGGCTCAGGGGACTGGCACGGGGACAAGGAGTTGTCTGGACCTGCTGCCATCAAGGGAGAGAGAGCTACACAGCAAACTTTTCTAATTTATATTGAATGTGACATTCAT
>BJBW01004184.1:40460-194832 GCA_004320125.1 Scolopax mira
CCTGGCAAGGCTCGAAAACACTAAGACCTTGAATCCCACTGAGCTGGCTGGCTATAAAGTAAGTATTTTCACAAATTCAGACACTGGAGTCTTCGAAAAGTGCAATTTTCCCCAGCATTAGAAGAAAAGTTAGTCCTGTGTGTCTCTCAACTCAGGGCATTCTGTCAGCTTTTGATGGAAAGAGCTTACAAAGATTTTAGGGAATGAGTTTTCCAGAGGGCTATAACCCAGGACTGGGGCCCAAAATCCCTGAAGTCTAGCCATTTTATGTGACTGTAAGCAAATCCTTTTTAACCCACTAGATTTGCTTTTCCCCACCTCTATAAGAAGCAGAAGATGCTTGCTTTCTTCGTAAAGCACTTTAATGTCTGTGAATAGTTGTTCTATATGCTACTGCTGGGACAAGAGGAAGAGTCTAGATGTTGGCACACACCTACCTGCAGGGCTGTTAAATTCCATCCATGTTCTGATCTGATACAGATTATGCAGTTATTAATTGAGGATTTTCTTTACTCCTATAAAACAAACTAAAGACCTTGTGTTCAGTTTCTGGTTTCTCAAATCTCAACTTTCTGATGATGAAGATGAACCCATCTTCAATCCTTGCAGTAACACGATTGTCACATAGACTCAATGAGCTTTAGATATTGTAATACACATAATAAATCAGATACATGACTCTGGGTACCATGCACAGCTGGTTTAATTTTCCTTGAAAATTTGTAAATGTTTATATTTTCTTCTTGCATTGAGAAATTAAATTGCAAGATGATAACCCCAACCACAATAAAAATGTCATCCCTTATAAAAAATTTAGGGAGACAAGCCATGTCAGTTAAAACTTTAGAGACAATTCAGTAAAACCAAGAGTTCCATCAGTGATGGATAAACAAACAACTGTTACCTGGACACACAGAGAGGCAGTTGTGACTGTGGATTAAAGAGGGTTTAGCCCCTGTTGGGCTAGAAAAGGCAATTGTGATCACTGGAAAACATCCTGGGAGTCACACTACTCTATAGTGGAAAAAATGTATTGCTCAGAAGAAAATTATTTAGGACAGAATAAAAATAGAGACCATATAGGAATAGAAAGCCAGGTAAGGAATGAAGGGCATCCAAAACAACATTGGTAGAAATCAGCTTGATAACAACCTTCTCAGGGCATCTCAGAGATCCCTGTGATGATGATAACAAGTCCCATTTAAGCTGTGTTCCCTATAGTTTCTCAGAACTGAAATCTAAGCATCTTTATACCCACAAATGGTTGCTTTTGTAACAGAAATATCTAGGTGACGCATACAGTTTGCACTTTGTGAGTTGGCCAGAGCAATTTCCACCCACCCCTCCCTTCCACTGTATCTTTCTCAGCCCAGAATTATAGTAAAATTTTCTGACAAGAAAGCAAGCCCTCCTGAAAAATTCCTACAGTATTAAAGAAGAGTTCTTACCTAGTTTCTTGAATGACTGATTGAAGCAGGAATCTGATTTGTAAAGTATTAACTTTATTTGCTGTTATTGATAGGTTTTGGTCTCTGACAATGTTTTTAAATTATCCACATAGTTCTAATGCTGAAATGGATGATAGACCATAGCCTGTAATAATTCACTTTAAAGTTAAATGGTGTAAATTCTTAACTGGATTAATTTACAAATAATAAATTCTGGCAGAGTTCCAACTTTCAAGGAGTTTCCTTTATTGATCTCAATATTTGACTGTGTGGATGAATATAGGATATAAGCTCTTGTGTGACTGTGGTTTAATAAACACATTATTTTATGTAGGCATATAGCTGACCATGACCCTGGAACTGATTTTCAATGCTGAACTACACCCTTATTGTTTTGCGAGTTTGTTTGTTTGTTTGTTGTTGTGTTTTTGGTTGTTTTTTTTTTTTCAGTTGGATCCAGAGATGATGTTACAGATCTTCTACTGTATAAGTTAACAATGTAGCATAGCCTTTCTTCAGCCTGCTTATTGGCTTCAGCTTCATCTTTACTTCCATCATCAAAGAGGAAGAAAATTGCCTCTTTCCCTAGAAACACAAAACCCCATGACCTTAAATCCTGAATCTCCTTATTCTGGGCTAGTATACTGAATGCTACTCACAAGATGTAAGAAATCAGAAATTACACCAAGGGGTGGTGGTGTTCAAATTTGCATGCAGCTTGGAGAAGTCAAATGGCTGCTGCACAGGTCAGATGTCCCAGGTGATGTCCGGGATGTCTCAGTCTATCTGCTAAACTTAAATAAGGTTAGTGTTACCAAGGTAAGAAAGTAATAATTTGTACCTTCCAATCTTGTAATTAGAAGCCTGATCTTGCTTTTCTGAATAACTATTACTTTGTGTATACTCATGAGTCCAGATAAAGCTTGGGGTACCTGCTTGCATCAAAGGACTCTGTCCAAATATTATCCACTTGTGTGCTGACTCTCCTGTCTTCTCTACTGTCCCACAATTTTGAGCCATATTTATGTCTCAGTGTACAATGCAGGCTTCAGATAGCAGCATTTGTCTTCTGGGCAATAGGGCCTGTGCTTAAATTGCCAGCTCCTCTGTTGGCTCCAGCTTTCTATTTAATGCACTAGAATACAGGACTGTGAATCCATTGAGCTCCAGCTTTTGGAATCACATCAGTGATGAGATCTTTCTAATATTGCTGTGATAATTTAATTTCACAGCCTTTACAATATTTTCTGTGCATCAAAATTCACAATATCAATATATGTACAATATATCAATATTGATCAATATATCAATATCAATATCAATATATGTACATCCTATTTCTGTGCATCAAATAAGCTAACCACACATAGAATTTGTTCCTTGCTTCAAAATGAGAGCTTTCAGGCAGTTTCATCTGTGTAGCAACCAGTTCTGGGATTTCTGTTTCCTTATTTCACGTAGGAGGATAAGGGCTGATTTGCTCAGCCTGAGGACCCAAAATGTTATAGTGGAATGTTGTTATCAGACAAGAAATTTAAAAAATTTTAAATATTACAAGTATTACAAAATTAAAAGGTTTTCAAAGAAAATGTGCCATTTAAATATCTACCAAAGCTATAATGGATATTCTATCTCTGTCTATCTTTATAATTAAGACAGGCTATTTCCTTGTTCTCCTTAAATCACTGTTGGACATGAAGTATGAAGGAAAATTAGGGATATCCTATATTCTGGATTAAACTGCATGACTGACCCTTCCTACACTCAAAACCTTTAGTTTATACACATCTCTCTGAATGTAGAGCTCTGTTTTAAATTCTGTAATTGTTGTTGCAAGACACAAAATTATTGATGTATATTTGGAAAATCCATTTTTTGGATCAATTTAGACACACAGTTTTTATTTGCCATTACTGTAAAGCAAACAATTATTTTAAAGTCACTATCTTAAAACTGAAAACACCTGAGACATACTTTTTCAAATTCCTTTCCACTATATAGCAGCTGTTGCTGATAGCAGTTAGATTTCATGTAAGTGAATTTTTCAGTCAGCACTTAGCAGTAGGTAATACATGTTTCTATGCGAAATCAATGATAACTTTGCTGCTTTGTTCACAGTACTCTAAAGTCATAAGTGAAGAAGAAAGAGTATGACTTGTGAAACATTTCTATAATGAGTTCGCTATTTCTTGTTCATATTAATTGGAAAGCTGACTCATGCAGTCAGTCATTCAGTGCAGATGAATTTACTTAATTTGAAAAGATCTCTTCAGATGCCTGAGAAAGTAAAGCAGCAGTTATTTTGTACCTGCTATAACACCCTTCAATCTCATTTCAGACTGTAGGTTGTCTTCAACTATATGTTTATTATTTGCTGAATGTCATAGACTTATTTTGTTCTGGATTACTGTAGCAGGTGTGGTTTTATCAGTAAAAGATAAAAACTATTCCATTGGCTTCAAACATCAGGTGTAAACATGAGGGATTTTTGAAGTCCCACTTTTTGGTCCTCTTCCAGGAAAAAGTTACCAAGTGTTCAGATTAAAGCCTTGCACTGAGCCACTGATTACAGAGGTAAAATAACACTGAAGTTCTCATGTCCTATCAAATAAAAGAACAAGGATTCAGGTACATTTGTGTAAAATTTAGATCTTCACAACTTCTGTCTGATCCTGGAAATATGTAAATCCCTTTAGTATTTCTGGTTTGGTTTGGTTTGGTTTTTTTCCCTTTTCCCACTCCCCCTTTCTTCCCCCTGAAGGGGCCCTACAGTTTTTAAACTACCTAATGACTTAAGGTTTGATAGCCCTCAGTCCATATTTATCTCACACCAAACACCCACCCATCACAGCTAATTCCAGCAAGGCATTTCTCTGTACATACATTGCTGAGCATTCAGCTCAGCAGGCATTCTCAGAGTTTCTGACCTCACATGAAATAGGGAAAAAACACTAACCTACCTCCCTATAGTCCCACCTCCCTCTATAGTCTATGCTTGGAGCAATCACCTGGCATGGAATGATCATAGTTCAAATCCTTCCTCTGCCTGAAAGGAGCAAACATTTGACAAAAGGTTCCTTATGTCTTAGAGCCATTCCATAATGCTGTGACAGCCCGTGATTCAGCAGGGTCATTCTCTTATTGAATCTGCTCCATATTGCTCAAATTAAAAGCCAGGGGGATACTACTAACTTTCACATTTTTTGAGGTTTTTTTCTGCCACAAATACCAGTGTTTATTCAAGCTAGAAGGTATTCAACCGTTTCCGGATAAAAAAGGGAAATTGAAAACAGTATCGTTTATGCCTGAGTCGAAAAACCTTCACAAAGATTTTCTTCCTACAATGAAAGGTTTTGAAACCTACTTTTTTCATCTCATTCCTCCAAGGGTTTCATGTTTAAGTCAACCCTCAAGCAAAGGAAGTTGCTTTCCCTGCCTCAGTGGTGCTGCTGGTCCAAGGAAAGAGTGTCAGGGATGCACTGTGACTCAGTGTCAGCCTCCACACAGTGTTTATTTTCAGAACTGCTGTAACTACTATCTGACTCCTCCCTCACCAAAAGGACCCAGGCAAATGTTAATATAGTTTAAAAAAAGACACTGAAGTTCAGATTTGACACTTGGGAGAAGATCAACTCTAAACCTGTAAAAGCTCAGTATCTTTTACTGAATTGTGCCTTTTATATCTATGACAAAACCATTTCCTTTTCAGCTTTCTGGCAGAGAATGCAACAAACATCAAATTAGTTTTCCAGAGTACCCCACTGTAATTGCCTTATGTAATAAAAAATGACTAAACAAAATGTCATTTGACTCAGTATGAGTTAAGAATACAAATCATAAGAGAATATATTTACTGTATCAGAATATCTTCAATTGTTCATTTGAAATTGTCACTGTTGTAACAACACAGTTGCAACATCAGGAAAATGAGCAGATTTCAAATGGACAAGCATATAATAGGAGGCTGGCGGCTGGAAAAATGTATTAATGCGTTGTTCAGCAAAACCCCAAACTTTTCCATTGGTCCCTTATTCTCCATACTGGTCATTGCTTTCTAAATTTGTCCCTCAAAAGTCAGAGAATGTGTCAGAGAGTAGCTGAATGGAAATGAAAGTATATTTTTACTGCAAAGTGCTTGCAAATCCTTAGGTCTTATTTTTACAGAATTTTGGTCAGACTTAACAATCCTTTTGAAATATGAGCTATAGATTAGGTAAGCACTGGTCTGCTGAGCTGAATAATAAATATTTGCTTCTTTGCTTGTGTGAATTGCTGCTAAGACTTTCAGAGGATCTCTTCTGTGTCTTTAATCAAAGTTGAAGTAGCAGAAATTTAAACATTAAGGACCAGTTCTGAAGGAATTTAACCAGCAATTCCACAAAAGTTATATGCAATCAAGACAAAAAATGAAGGTTTTCATCAGCTTCATGAGCTCTAAGGTCTAGACCTCTTGCACTCATCTTTTGCTTTGCACTGGTGGTAAGTGATGTTATGGAATTGAATCAATCCATTTTTAGAAAAAGGGTTCTGAGATATTGTATACCTTCTTTCTTTTTCTTTCCTCCTTTTTTTTTTTTTTGGACAAGTGGTTGTTTTTCATTGTCTGGAATCTACAACTGTGCTTTTCAGGTTGCACACAGACAAATTTTGACTTTACTGGTGGCTAAATAACACAATTTCTTAGTTGTTTTGTTTTCATTGATTTCATATTCTTTTTGTACAAGTCAGAACTATGCTAATTGTCTTCTTCCTGCCAGAACCATAGCCATGGTTTCTGACTGTCAACCATATTGTATTAATTTTTGTTCTAGTCTAGTCTTTGTTTTAACAAAAATGCAAATCAGTCTTTTATCCTTTCATTTTCATTTTCCTGACATTCCTTTCTGTTCCGCTAAAGAGCAAATACCAGGTTATTCTTTTCATCTGTGGGCTGACATCTGATATTTTTGCACTAGAAGAAGATGTGTATTTTGCCATGATATTCTTATCTAAAATCAAGAGACTCAATAGCATGTTGGGGTACAAATACCACATACAGGTAGATTCCTGAGATACCATGGACTCAGTTATTGTATCCCTGAGGGTTATGAAGTGTTTAGCTATGGTATCATATTCTAGCTCTCATAGTGCCCCTATTTTTAAATAACAACTTTCTATAATGAAATCTGAAAAGACTTTAAAAAAATCAATATTTGCTTTTAAAGTAATTATAATGCATGATCTTCTCCATTCTAGGGCAGAAATGTGATGGTATCTTGATATGTGACTCCACGTATCAAGAGGGTCCTACATCTGTATGCAGTTTCTATGCCATAGAAGAAGAAAATAAAATGCAACAGTGTGTCAATACTGTGCACTAATATCTCTTGTGTAAAACAGTTATTATGTCTGCATATGAAAAATATATCCTTTTTAAAGTTACTGAGAAGATAAAAAAACCCACTATCCTATGTCTGCGTAGGATATATTTCATAGCATATTAGTAGCATTATGCTGTAGTTTAAAATATGATTTCAAGTTTTCATGTACATTTGAGCAAAATAATAGAATCATGGAATGGTTAGAGTTGGAAGGGACTTTAAAGATCACCTAATTACAGCCCCCCTACCATGGGCAGGGATACCTCCACTAGAGCGGGTTGCTCAAAGGCCCATCCAGCCTGTCCTTGAACACTTCCAGGGATGGGGCATTCACAGCTTCTCTGGGCAACCCGTTCCAGTGTCTCACCACCCCCACAGTAAAGAATTTCTTTTTAACATCTAATCTAAATCTTCCATCTTTCAGTTTACAACCACTACCCCTCGTCCTATCGCTCCACTCCCTGATAAACAGTACCTCCCTATCTCCCTTCAGGTGCTGGAAGGCCATCATAAGGTCTCCCTGGAGCCTTCTGACTGAGAAGAGAAGGCATTATTTCTAGTTCCAAAATACTGCATTTCAGGGAGCAGCCCTGTCCTGGTTCCACTAAGCAAGTTACACAGGAGGTTATCTTGTACTGTTGGGTACCACTTAAAGCAAGTTTTGGATCTCATTTAAAAATACCAGCAAATCTTGATTCACTTTTGCCACTAGACAATCATGGCTATAAAACCATCATTACAATAAAAAGGAATATTCTGTACAGTTCTTTTCTCCCTCAACTTTACAAATTAAATAATTAAGGAAAACTAATTATTTTGGGGTGAGAAAGGATATAAATCAGATTTTTCTAAGTTTGACTGAAGTTGAGCAATTTTTGATATGCAAAGGCTCCTGTGTTGATGTTCTAGTCTAAATTTGCTTGGTGGCTTAAGAAACCTACTTACTAAAATTTCTTCCAATTCCTCCTTTTGAAGACTGAATTTATTGCACTTTTTTATGAATTACACATCAAGGAAATATACTTGCAATTCATGACATGTGAATGACTTCCTATAGAGAGTACATATGACATATTAGTAGGTTACATAGATCAATGGCATGACTTCATTATAAGAAAAGTGTGAGTCTTCAAAAGAGATTGTGTGTTCACAATACAAAGAACACAAGGACAAATAAATGAAAAAATGAAATGTTAATAGCATGTAATTATCTATTAATGAAAAAGTCCATATTTTAATTTTTCACGGGTTTTAATTTGCCTTTTGATTCCTATGGTTTAGATTTCATGCACCTCAGTTTTAAGACTAATTTCATCTTTCCCATAATTTTTGTAAATTTTGATGATAATGACTGTCCTGTGGTTCATCTCAGGTATGTAGCCATACCAGATGTTGAATAGTTAACAGATATTGGAGAGGGCACAATCTGGCTATATGAGTGAATAAACATACTTTCAATTTAGGTGACAATACTTGCATTCTTGATCACTTTATTTAAATCAGGATTAATTTCTCCTCTAGTGTTTTGAATTATCATTTAAAAATTAATAATATTCCTAGTGAAGCAGGAGCATGCAATTTTCTTTTCTAATTAGTTGTGTATGAAAATAAATCCTGATGAGAGAAGCACCAATAAAAACATAAATGCTCTGTGACAGAAAACTTAAAAAACCTTTGAAGCAGAATGAAATAAAATCAAATTGAGCTGCTTATGGTGAACACTCAGTACAGGCTTGAATTAGTAAAAAGACAAGTTATTAACGTGTTAATATGATTTAAATGGAAGTGGCCTCTGAAATGGAAAAACAAATTAGCAAGAAAAAAGGTAAAATATGCAGTAAGCAGTTCATTCTAATGCTATGTGATAATGATCCCTAAACAGATTCCACATTTTATTTAATATTCTTTGTACCTTCAAAATACACAAAATCAGCATAATAAAAAGGGGGTAAGACTGTAGACTTAAAAGAAGTGCATCTAAGTTTCAGTATGTCTGTTTTCTCACAGTGAAATTGAATCTATTAAATGTCAAAGATATCCTTAAAGTGTAAGTTTGATCAAAACTACCTAGAAAGCAATCATTTAATTTCATCAAAAAGACTGGCAGAGCACTGGAATAGGCTGTCCAGGGAGGTGGTAGAGTCTCCTTCTCTGGAGACATTCAAAACCTGCCTGGACAAGTTCCTGTCTAGGTGGGCCTGCTCTGGCAGAGGGGTTGAAGTAGATGATTTCCAGAGGTCCCTTCCAACCCCATGTGATTCTGTGAAAAATATCATGGCTTCAGCATTTAGCATGTTCTTCTGAATAAGGATGCAAAGGGGTCCAAAAACAAACCAACCAACCAAAAAAACCAAACAAGCGAAAAACCAAACCAAAAAAAACCCCCATATCTTATACATGGTGAATGTCTTAATCACAAAACATTATGGAGCTGAGCAAGATCAAGATGAAATTTTCCTATGGAAAAACAACTTCATTGAAAACCTTCCAATTCTTTCAATATCTCATTAAGAAATATATATAGTGATAATCACAAAAAGGGTAAGTAATCGTAAGAATTCATTACACTAGTGAACCAAGAATCAACCCTCCCTTGCAGGGACAAATCAGCACAAATCAGGACAAGAAAGGGATCATAGTAGGTGAGCATCTGAGCTTTACAAGTGAGTTGGAAAAACATCCAATACAGTGAAAAATTTCATAATTATGTTGATGTCTAAATATGGTGTTATGAAGCTAAGATTTTTCTTGTTTCCTTATTGGAGGACCTTGATATGGAACACCTTAAATAAACAAGGGGTTCAGGGGCTCATATGAGCTCAGAAGCTCATGCTAGCCAATTTTGGGTCAATAGTGTGTTCAGCAGGAAGAGATGAACTCTGGTGTCAGATTTTAGGTTATCTGAGGAGGCTTTGGATTCTACTTGGACATTATCAGATTTCAGGCCTCAAGCAGCCTAATCTAACTGGTCTTGCTCTGAACAAGTAGTTGGAATAGAAAAAAAAAAGTAGGCAGATAAGTAATTTAAAAAGAAGTTTAGATAAGTTGTTTCAGATAAAAATTATAATACAAGCCAGTTTCTAAAAGCTGATATTAATGCATTAAGGTTTTATCTTTTAACTCTAACATTTGTATATTAAGTTACAAAAAATATTCATATTGTAGATTGTTATACAACATTATAAGCTTCATATATATGAACATGTGTTCATTAGACAAGTGCATAGCAAAGATATTCATAAAGCTTTTTCATCAGTTTGGGAGCAGAAGAACCCTTTGAAAACTCATGATCTTTCTTTGAATTGGTTGGTGGAAAAACTTAGCACTGCAAGGAACAAAAATTCTGAAGTCTGCAAAGAATTAAGTTTTCCAAATGAAGCAGTTAATTTTTCTAATGTGGATTGAGAGTTTTATCACTTCAAATGTGCTTCAACAGGATATTCAAAATCCATGTGAACCATCTTATGTCAAATGAAGTATTTCTTTCTATTTGAAATAATTTTCAATTTTATTTTGCTGAATTTTTTTTTGATTGACCTGAAGTGTTTCTTTTGGAACTGCAAGCAAAATCAATCAGTCCAAGAGGAGAAACCTAGATTTGCTTTAATCAAAATAACATTAATCTTGCTCTGAGACCAAAACTAAAGCAAGCTGTGAAAAATGTTCTTTGATTTTCAGACTTCACAGTTTGAAGTTCATGTTCTGTATCTAACAGGCTAGTACTAAATATCTGAATTAGGCCATGAATAATCAAATCAAATATAGAACCTACAGGAGATACAATTTCAAAATCATCTTGGAAAACTTAAGGATATGCCTTTCCCTTGGCTCCAGTAGCTCAAATGGATAAAAATTCCAAGAATTGCCTGAATACATCCAGCTTTCACAAAATCTCACTAACATCCTAGCCCTACCCAGAAGAAAATTTCCCTCTTGAGATTAATGAACAATGAAAAATGCTCAGAGAAATATATCCAAAGGAAAGAACAAAAGCAACTGAGCAAAATACATATTTCTATGAAGGTACAAAACCATGCTACCTGTCTTCTCCACTTGAGTATTCTTCAGCAGCAAACTTCCTGTAGGCTTTTCCAAACATTTATTTTACACAACGTAAAAATCTCCTTTTTGAATAGAAATGGTACCCAAGAATAATAAACATAACCTTCACAGAGGAACAGCTAAAGGAATAAGAGGAATTAAATAACAGTAAGAAGGGAGAGAATAAGATTACAGCCTTGAAGAAAGACTGAAAAAGTCACAGAGCAATCTCTGGATCTTGTTTTCAGGTCTTGCTGAATAACTTGAGATGGCTTCATTGAAACATTTGAAGACCAACACTTTTGGATGGAAAAAGTTTGCTTCTGCCAGTGTATGGCCAGTTTATTTAACTTTGGGAAGAAATATATAATTGTCAAATGCCAAGCAGGACATAAAAACCTGCATGACTTGCCATTGGTTCCTAGAAAATGTATTTTTGAGTCTTTCTGCATTAGCAAGAATGGTCAGCCAATCCTATCTTTGCCTTTTAATCCTTTTTCACCATAGCACCACTCCAAAACCAAGAGAGATTCAACGATGCAAAGGAGTGTTGAGGTGAATCTTCAGCTTGAGTGCTACCAAATAGATTGATCTGAGGAGGCTGCACATTGGAAATAGTAAGATTTCTAGGGCACTGATTCTAGGTAAAAGTAAAATGGCTAAAAAGGTATTTTTAGGTGACGCTAGCCCCACAGTTCAGTAACGCAAACAGCTGAACTTGCTCAGGTGAGGGGGCAGCAAAGAGGTGGAAAGGACAACAACAGAAAAACAAAGGATCTCAATCTGCAGGCTAGGATGATTTCTGGTATGAAGCTCTGAGAGGCAAAGTGTGATGAAAAGCATGAAAATAGATTTTTCTTGGCAAATCTCAATACTCTCACAGAAGATAAGAAAAAAAATAATGAACTGAAACAGGGTTTTCTGCCCTGTACACTCAAAATATTATGGTTGCTTAAGCAAACAAAATGTGATTATCCTGGGATATTAAATCATACCTCATGGGGAAAAGTGGGTCCAATGACACAAAAAGAGAGGTGTTATGTAGCAGAGTAATATATCAGCAGTGTAACAACATTACCATGAAAAACCAAACCAGCTACTTCAAAAAATGAATCCAAACTTTGAGATAAGAACTAACAGGTGAAATGTCACAATAAAGTAATGAAAATATGTGGTAGATATTGATGTCTTCCAAGTTATCAAGAAGTCTTTCCATATTCTACAATTTTGAAGTTAAAGCAAAAAATTCTTGCTCAAATAAGTTTGTGTATTTGCACTCATTTGACTGGATTTGTTTGATAGGAAATTTATGGCTTTCAATGGCAGAGACAACATATATGTTTTCAAATTATGCTACCTGAGAGCTAAGGTTGTCACTTATATTTTCCTGTCAACTTTTAAGTCTAAAAGTCTTAAGCATCAGATGAAAACCCACAAGTTCCAGATGGTCCATTTATTTCCATGTCCAAGTTAGAGGTGGCATTAGGTTTGGTACCTCCGGAGCAAACCACAGAAGAACATAAGTAAAATCAGAAAGCAATAGAGAGGTGAGAAACCAGAGTAACCTAAAAATAATATAGCTCCTACTACTCGCTTCCAGATGCAAAATTTTCTTTTTGCATTTCATACAACTTCTGTGTATCAACTTGTCCATGTGCAACTGACAGTATTGACCCATGCACTAGATCTATTTTTTATCTCATCGAGACAATGCATATGACAAAAGCAAAACCTTTTTTACGACAAAAATCACAGTAAATTTCTTTTTTTTTTTTTTCTTAGACTTTTCTTGGTCAAATATTGCTTCGAGGGTCCCCAAAGCAGATGAGCAAAATATCTGAGTAGCTGTATGAAGATCTTCTACAGTTAACTTAAGAAACCCAGTCACTGCAGTTCCTCTCACTATGAATTCTAAAGCTTTAACAGGAGGAAAAAAAACCACATTATGACTGCTGAGAAATCATTTATCTACTGCTATGAAACAAGAATCCCACATGCATTACATGCCAATTATCCTACCTTTATTTTTTTTTTTTTGCATTTTCTTTCATCTTAAATGCAACAAATATGACTTTTTGCAAGTTTTAGGTAGTCTCAACAGTAATTCAAATCTAGCTACTAAAACAGTTGCAAATCCTTTCAATTAGCAGATTTCCATCTTTCCTTGTTATTAGTAATGGTGTGATGGTATGGTATGTAACAGTCTGATAGAACAGCCTCAATTTATAATCCTAGAACACACAATCCTGTATAGCTAAAGAAAACCCACAGTTTCTCTGTATGAGACAAAACAAGTAAGAGTGCATGGGATTGCAACATGGAGAGAACGCTGGACTTCAATCTTTTAGACTAGGTTGCAAAGTCAACATCTCCTCAAAGAGAATATCTTGCTGTCTGCTCACTTTTGATTTTTAAAGATCATTGCCTTGAACATATCTTTCAACTTCAAAATAGAAAGATACCATATAAGGAAATGCAATTTCCCAGAAAAAACATCTCCAAGAAATTTAAGTAGATTAGAAATGATACCTCAAGCTTTCTGCAAAAGTCAGTGGAAATGAAAACCCACTTTGTTTTTCCACTAAAATGCATACACTTTTTGAAGTAGATATGATTTATTACTACATTTAGGCTTTCTAGACCTTCTAGGACACAGTGGTAGTTTTGGAGGAACTCAGCCATAGACAGGTTTCAATGGGATAAAAAACGGCCATCAGAGTCCTTTTAAAAAGCTCATACAGAAGCAACAACAATGCATCTCTTAAGATGCTGGTACTCTCTGCAGATCAAAATTCCCCTTTCAGCAGCTGCATACTTTCTTTGCACAAAAAGAAGAGTCCCACGTTTAACTTTGCAAATATAATTTTTACTAGATACATAAAGATTTATATTGTGCAATCTATCCTTTTCCATATTATAGGTAATGTGGAAATTACCTGGAGGATAATAATCTCCAGTGGAGATTAACTACCTATGGAGGATAATCTCTATCCTCCTGGAGAAACTGACTGCTCATGGCTTTGATGGGAACACTCTCCACTGGGTTAAAAACTGGCTGGAGGACCAGGCACAGAGAGCAGTTAACGGAGTTAAATCCATTTGGCGGCTGGTCACGAGTGGTGTCTCAGTACTGGGACACATTCCCTTTACCATCTTTATCAATGATCTGGATGAAGGGATTGAGTGCACCCTCAGTAAATTCACAGATGACACCAAGCTGGGTGGGGTGTTGACCTGCTGGAGGGTAGAGAGGCTTTGCAGAGGACAGACTGGATGGATGGGCTGAGACCAGTAAGATGAGGTTCAACAAGGTCAAGTGCCAGGTCCTCCACTTGGGTCACAACAACCCCCAGGCAGTGCTACAGGCAGGAGGAAGAGTGGCTGGAGAGCTGCCTGGCAGAAAAGGACCTGGTTGACTGTTGACTGAACATGAGCCCAGGCCCAGGTGGCCCAGAAGGCCAACGGCATCCTGGCCTGTATCAGGAATAGTGTGGTGAGTAGGATCCAAGAGGTGATTGTCCCCCTGTACTCAGCACTGGTGAGACCCCACCTCAAGTACTGTGTCCAGTTTTGGGCCCTCTGCCACAAGAAAGACATTGAGGTGCTGGAGTGGGTCCAGAGAAGGGCAACAAAGCTGGTGAGGGGTCTAGAGAGTAAATCTTATGTAGAGAGGCTGAGGGAGCTGGGGTTGTTCAGTCTGGGAAAGAGGAGGCTGAGGGCAGACCTTATCGAGCTCTATAACTAACTGAAGGGGGAGTGCAGAGAGGCGGGGGTTGGTCTCGTCTCCCAAGTCACAGATAGGACAAGGGGAAACAGCCTCAACCTGTGCCAAGGGAGGTTTAGATTGGATATTAGGAAACATTTCTTAACCAAAAGGCTTAACAAGCGTTGGAATAGGCTGCCCAGGGAAGTGGTTGAGGCACCATCCCAGGAGGCGTTCAAAAGACAGGTAGACAGGAATATAGTTTAGTAATTTTTATTTCCAATTTCTTATATATTTTTTTGTCAGAGTTAGGTTGATGGTTGGACTAGATGATCTTTAAGATCCCTTCCAACCTAGACGATTCTATGATTCTATAAACTTTGCGGAACAATAGCTTTTATGAAAACCATTTTTGTGTTTGTAAAGACAAAATATTTCTACTCTAGGGGCAGCTAAAACAGGAAAGTTTATGTCTTTTATTCAAGCATGCTGTAAGATTTTACTTTGTAAGAAGCCAGTTGGCTGCATTGCTTGCAGAACTCACCATCAATGGAGATGAGTTGATGTCTGAAATAAGTTTCTCAAGTTTTAAGAACAGGAGAATTTCTTCCTGTTACTGTTTCGAATTCTGACCACGCAATTTTTTCAAATGACCATGCATTTTCTTCAAAGCAATTTTCTATGCAATCTGTGCCTTTTATTACTCTCCACACAGATATCTTTAGAACAAAATCCCTTATACTTTTAATTTTTAAATTTTATAATTATTTTTTGCTTATCTTCCTTCATAAGAAACACTATTCAAAGAGACAGGGGTGTAAATAAGAGGATTTTCTATGGATAGTGAAATAAATATTTAG
The DNA here is from genome assembly GCA_004320125.1 of Scolopax mira. Taxonomy (NCBI): domain Eukaryota; kingdom Metazoa; phylum Chordata; class Aves; order Charadriiformes; family Scolopacidae; genus Scolopax; species Scolopax mira. The sequence continues at coordinate 55,873 of BJBW01004184.1, forward strand.
AAGCAGAAAACAAAAATTACTATTACTCAAGTTACAATGTAGGGTAAATGCATACAACCCTTTCTAGGCAAACAAAAAATTACTGGACATGCATCAAGCTGCTGGAAACCTGCTGGACTTCATCTTGTTCGTCACTGATGTAATCCTTTTCCAACAAGTGGAGCCCGTTAGCTTTGGCTTTGCACTGCATCAACCATGTCTGCAGGACTTCCAGCCATCTCAGGGGGCACAAGTAGAGATGCCCTGTGTCTGTGTGCAATGGAGTTAAATAGATTTTCAGCGTATGCACATCCATTAGATTTTATGTGGGATGATGTACAAATATGTATTTAGAACCAGTTAAAAAGTTGAAGGAAGAAAAACCAGGAAGTTGACTTCCTCTGTCAGTAAAGAACTTGCTTGAAATGACTGCTTCTTGTAAGCCAAATGTAAAACCTGTCTCTCAGCCCATTAAATACAAGTACCTATACAACTTGGAAAAGGCAGAGACCTCAGAATGAAAGGTTTGTGCTGGCAATCAATAGTTCAGACAGAGATGCCCTTCAAGTTCCAGAAGCTGGGTTAAGAGGTTGCTAGGTACAACGCTCAGCAAGAAGCCATTTCAGCAAGCAGGAGTGCTGGAACAGTTTCCTGCTTGTGTCATTAGAACCACAGGAGGACTTGCTGCATCACATTCTGAGTCTCTTGTTCCTATTCATGCAAATACCTTTTCAAATTAATTTAGTGACTCCAAATCAAATTTATTTAATCTGAAGCTGCTGGTGTCACATGAAGTTTTGATTTAGTGTCAACAGAGGCACAGGCACAACAGAGGCACAACAGAGGCATCCACTTCTTGAACACTGCATTTGAACAGGCACAGAGAAGGGCAAATGGACTTTTCATAAAGAAATCTACTGCAAACCTAGAGCAGTAAGTGCAGTTCCTCTCCTACCATAGCAGAATATGTGATTTCTTGAGGGCTTTCACCAAGGATGAAAAGGGTGTCTGCATCTTGTACTATGAACTCTGGAACATGAACAATGACTGTTTCATTTTTGAACAATTTATAATTTTTAAAAACCTGATTTCTGCAGCTCTTTTATTGACATGGGGCATCTTTAATTTAGAAGTTCTGTATACCAGTATTTGAGGAAACCTTACTGGGAATGCAAAGTCCTACCCCTCATGTCTACAGCTGTCAGCTGCATGCCACTGGGCAGCTCTTGGAGCAAGGCTGGTAGATCCACCTGTGCAGCTCTGCAGGATCAGGACATATCAGGGATTAACTGTTTGCAGCTCTTTTGTGTTAGAAGGAAGGGTTTTTTTGCCTCAGAAAACATAAACTGTGGTCTGACGCTCACCCATATGAAGATTGATAGTGGGCCAATGGATGGAAATGAAGGAAATACATTTGAGCTCAGGATGAGCTATAAATGTAATGATCTAGTACACAACGTGAAAAGTTTGGGGCAGTAGTCTATTTCAACTGACCACACTGTGAATTACTGGCCTTATGTTGTGCATCAAACATCCTGGGAAGTAGAGAACACTCTGGCTGTGAACTCAGATTCCATAGAACATAGCAATAATATTTCATTGTGCAGAAATACGTGAGAGTAAGAACCTAGTTGAAGCACAGATTGGAGAGATCATTCTGTAACCAGCTAACATGTTTAACAAGCAAGTCTTTTCCCATATTTGTCTTCTTACTTTTGGAATTTAAAAAAGAAGGAAATAATTGTTGCAGATTTTATATTTTCTTCTAACAAAAGAGCATACAAGCACCATTTTTAATATGTAATATAAACCAGTACAGGAATGCACTCAATAGCAAGAGAAGTGCCTCAGGATATCTTTTCTGTATTGAAAGTAATTCTTTATTGTGAAAACTCTATTGCACCATTTGAATGCCATGTACCAATGGCATTTAGCCTGTGGTGAAGCTGTTACTACTGTTTCGTCAGATGGTGCTTTTGCACCAGCACTTTCCTCTGCAGTAGAAATGATAGCAGAATCTATGTCACTATTTCAGCAATATTGTGAATGTTATGAAACACTTTCGCATATAAAACACACAATAGGAAAACAACATGACACTGAGTTTATGTAATGTATTCATATTGTCCTATTTTTTTCCTCTAATCACATAAATGAGATATCAACAGTTCGGTGCCATTTTTTTAGAATTGTTATTTACAGGATACCATTAATAAATTTGTATTTTTAAGTGATATTTCATAAAGGAAAACTCCCTGTCCTAGAAGAGTTTTAACTTGTTGGCTGAGAAAGAGTTATTGGCTCAGGCACAAGAATGATGCAGGTCTAAGTGATCAGGAAGTAGTATGTTACACAAATTTTAAAAAGTAGTGTTTTTTAAAGAAGGATGTGAAGAGAGGAAGGATATTTGCTGCAGAGAGTGAAGAACTAACCTCTTTGCCTGGATTAGTAAAGTATAATGTAGACTGACAAAAAAAAAAAAATTGCCTCTTAACAACAACTTAACAACAACAACGTCTATAAATACTTGAAGGGTGAATGTCAAGAAGATGGGGCCACTTTTTTTTTCAGTGGTGCACAATTCCATCTAAACATGAGGAGGAACTTCTTTACTCTGAGGGTGGCAGAGCACTGGAATAGGCTGCCCAGAGGGGTGGTGTAGTCTCCATCTCTAGAGACATTCAAAACCTGCCCAGACATGTTCCTGTGCAACCTGCTCTGGGTGGACCTTCTTTGGCAGGGGGGTTAGACAAGATGGTCTCCACAGAAGATGAAAGTAGCATCACCATCTAAAATGAAAAGAAAAGAATGCGACCCCTTAAATTAACTGAACATCTCCTGATATGAAGTCCATTGAAGTCAGCAGAGCAAAGTCTACTTGCTGGCTTTGTAAATTTTTCATAGCTTCAAATATTGAAAAAATAAAATGGTGTAAGAAAATATTTTGTTATAGGCTTCCTAACACCTATGTTAAAAATGTTTCTATGCTTTGGTGGGATATTTAAGTGATTTTTTCCCTATTAATACAAATTAGAGTTCAAAACCTAGCAACATCTGGGTATTTCACCACAAAAAAGGCCCCAGGTTCCACATACCTTGGCCAGATTCTAAGGGAATTCCTCCCACTATGGGCTTGGCTGTTGGGTCCCAAGGCACCTTGGAGACAGAGCAACTGAGAGTAGCTCCCGTCCCACTACAGATATCAGCCCACAGTCACACCTAGGGGACAGTAACACAGGGTGGTTCACTTCCACCAGAATGCTGATGAATTAAATGGAAGGAAGGAAGAGTTATTTAATATTTTAAAACATATAATATAACATAAAATCCTTCTGGTTATGTGCTAAAAGCTAAAGAAATGGTCAGGCTAAAATTACCTTTAGCTTAGAATATCTACAATTTACATGATAATTGATTCTGTAAGACTTTTTCTGAAAAAAACTACTTTCTCCAAAGGGTAATATGGGTATTATTAAATCTTTTTCAAAATTAAAAAAAAAAGGCCTGTATAGACACTTCTACAAATATATATATATATGTTTGTACATGAGTAAAGGATGCATTATTTTAAGGTATTTGCTTAATTATTGAGTTCAAACTCCTCAGTAATTTTATTGTTTGAAAAGGTATGACCCTTTTATTATTTTTATTTTGTGGTTGACCAGCTGAGTTATGTGAACTCATTAATTTTACGTGAATGCTGAGAGGAGTAATGGTGGAAGCCAGCAAACAAAACATTAATGATCAGTAAGCATTTACACAAATGCCTAGTAATCACTCTCTTGTCATTAGGCAGAAATAAATGACTTGGTAATTATGACAAGCACTGCTCTGCTTTATGCAAAAGTGTCTTTTCTTTTGGTTATTCAACTTGTATTTTTGTCCTTACAACATCAGGACTGCTACCATTCTGAGTCGGTACAGTGCAGCTACTGCATAGGAAAAGAGACTAGAAATTTAGGAGGTAGAAAGTAAAAAGACAAACCTCAGTTTAGGACCTAATACATCAATGCAGTTATGATGATGAATTTAATGTGGGGTTTTTTTATTTTATTTTATTCTGTATGCATTTCTGTTAATTAAAGATTAAAATTACTATAGAAAATGCCCTTGGTAAATGTGCTTTACTTACTCTTGGTAAGTACAAGGTAAGTACAAGGATTGTAAGTATTTCCATCATTTAAAGTTTAACCAATAGACAAATATACAAACACACACACTTACACAGAGTCACTATTATTTTTTCCAAAGGCTTCTGAGGAAATCTGTCACTCACTCCTGATTGTCAGTTGGGTTTCCCATCTGTATCAACTATGGCCTCTTTTAGAAACGACACTGAACAAATAATCTTGGAAGCAAAGGGTAGACTGAGTTTCTTTTAAGCCTACAGGAGCTGTCCCATTGGGACCAGGTCTTAATTACAGCACCAATCTTCATATAGTCCATCTATTGAGAAATTCTCATTCGCTTGAGACATGCAGTTATGTCCAGTGAAATTTGGTCAGTAACGTCTGGCAGCTTATATTATGCTATGCTATGTTATGTTAATGTTATATGTCCAGTAAAGTCTGGTGGCTTGACAGTATTCACCAAGGTGTTCTTGTGCCATAGTTTGTTTTTGGTTTCATTATTGAAGCTGTACACAAGACCATGGAAAAACATCTGCTCCTATTAAAGTATCCGTAATCAGTCAAAACATGCTGAGCTTACTCATAGGTTCGTTACCATTAAGACAGACTTGTCTTAACAGTTATATAAGAATATATACCTATATCAAGATGAATGTACAGCTAAGATCTCTTGAGCTTTACACTGTTGCACTCATATAGAAAGCATTGTTCACCTCACTTAAACAAGTACTGCTCTGTAGTTGCTGAGTACCACTGGAATGACACAAAGTGTCCAGATAACTCACAATATAGGTCCTTCAGGTGCCACCTTTCCTTCACAAGGCTGCCCAAGTTACCTTGTTACAAGACTTTTTTAAACTGTATATAATCTGGAAAAAAATAGCAACTTGTGCTGAAATACTGGTTTCTGCTGTGAGACGTTTTTTTTTTTTTTTTTTTTCATTCAAGGTACACTACAGCACAAAGCACTGCAAAAGAGAAGCTAGGATCCCTTTTCTGTGCCTGGCCAAGAAAAGAGAACTGACAGTGCATATTGGAGGTAAAGTCCTGGAGATTGCCCTTGCTTGGAGCTGATATGGGAAGAATTATAGGATTATAGAATAGGATCATAGAATCACTTAGGTTGAAAAAGAGTTTTAAAACCATGGAGTCCAACCATAAGCATAACTCTGAGAAGCCCACCACTGAACTATTCCTAAGGTTCCTAAGGACCAAGTTAAGAGAATCAGAGTGGCTTGCCCCAGGGCTGTCCCTGAGGGCAGGAAGGGTAAGAGAAGACTGGAAGAGAGAAACTGAAGAAAGCAGTACAAGGAGGATCAAGGCATTGGAAATATCACAATAAGACAAAACGAAACAGGCTGAGAACAAGAGTAGGGAAGGGACAGGACCAGGCAGACATAGAATTGAAGAGGATGCACAAAAAGTAGGCAAGTGCAGTGATAGAAGAAACAGAAAGAAAACCAGGCAGAAGTCTGACTGTTTCAAAATATGGGTGGAGGCTTTGGTTGGTTGGTTGTTGGTTGTTTTTTTTGTTTTTTTCTTCTGAGAATTTGGGTATGAGGAGGACAGCAGGCTCAGCAAATCAAGTGGAACTACATGCTGGAGCAGGAAGAAAATGACAGCAGGATGTAGAGAGAAAACTCAGGCATTGAGGAGTCCCAGGTTGCTCCAGTAAAAACTGTGAGGAAAGTGCTTGCTTCTTCAGTGGCAGAGAATAAACTACTACAGATCTCGGTTATGGTAGCAGCTCAGATGGTAAGCTTCTACAGATAACAGATGGCCTTCCATATGATCATAAAATTTTCATAGAATTTCTATGAAAATCTAAATTTTTTCAGTTTTCTTTTTAAAAATGAAACAGGAAATGACTCAGTAAACAATGTTAAAGTGAACACAGCATAAGCAAGTCTAATACTTAGAAGACAAAAAAAGACAGAATTGATATTTATGGTGTAACTTTAGTTTGCCTGCTCTATGTAAATGTACTATTTCATAATCCTCATGCGCCTGATGACATGATTCTCCAAGACTGAACCCACCAGCATTCAAGATGGAGCAGCTTGACAGGCAGCTGTTTTGTTCCTCTCAATAAAGGTAATTTATCACGCTTATCTTCCATGTTAAGGAATCTGGAAGGTCTTGAACTGCAAAAGGGACCTGCAGATAATGTAGATGAATACAGAGAACAGAAATACCTCTTTGTAAAAGGTGGTGACTGAATATTGATGTTGTCATCTCTCTGGAATGCCTGTAAGTCTTCTGTAGTGGAGCACAGTCAGCCATTTCTGATGATTCAGTTTTTATCTTTTCTCTTTTCCCTTCAAAATAGCCCCCAAATTGGTAAACAGATTAGTCTAGTACCTGTGATCACTGTAATAGCAAGAATAAACTTGAAAACAGACCACATTAGAGCTGGCAACTGAAGGTTAATCATATTAATATGAATTTTAAATGGTGAGAATAATGCAGAGCTACTATTCACATTGCCTTTTAACACTCTGGTCAAGTTTGCACCATAGCAAATGTGTTAAGGTTTTAAAAGCATCACCAATTGTGGATGGTTTCCCACAAATCATTACTTCTCACTATCATAAGAGTAAACAAAACCAATGAATGCTTTTGAAAATTTAAGGAAAAATTATTTTTATGGTGTTTGGTACAGAAAAAAACATACATACATAAATATTAGTATCTTGGTAATTATGTCCAGATTTTCTTGTTTTATCAAACATATATGAATGTGATATTAAATCAACTACTTAGATTATACAAATCATTTTAGAGTTTTATTAGAATTTCTTATTTCAACTTCTGGATAATCACAGACATATGTACAAAATGAATTAGTGCCAACATGAAATGCAATCATATATCCCTATAAATAAAACCAGCACTAAAATATTCGTGTGGATTCACTGCAGTCTCTCAGCAGGAAGCTATAAAGATGCCTTCTACTTAACCAGGTTATAGAAAACAATGTCAACAATATCAAGTGCATTAGACATCTTGCTAAAGATGTAATACTTAGTGGTGTTGAAAATGCACAGTATATACAGTGCATATACACAGACAGTATATGTCTATATGCACGAAGCATAGCAACTCTGTTCTTCCAGGTAAAGGCAGATCCTACAGAATATGAAAAAGTGGTCTGAATTTTCCAGTGCTTATTTAATAGATATAATATTATATCATGATATTGTTGTAATTTTCAACAACTGAAATATGCAATAAGGTCTTGGTACCATAAAATCTGTACTGTTACCATCAGAGCCATCTTTCTGAATTTAAACAGTGTTGTGATGAGGTTTAACAGTTTGATATGACTTCTTTCTGAACCTGTGAAAGTTAGATACCTGTACTAGTCAGGGTTCCATTAAGAATAACTTGTATATGGAAATTCACAGTCTTCCAAAAGAGCTGAGGCTCAGCATAAAACTATGCCAAGAGTTGCTTGTGAAGTTTGAATGAAGGATCAATATACAAACATTTTACTGAGTATTGATAATTAGAGGAAAGTTCAGAGTTTTGCATCAGTTATGTCTAGTTATTGCATTAAATTTTCCATCCATTAATAATTTGGCAGCAGATATGTCATATGAAAGTATTAAAGTAAAGTCAACTAAAATTTTATTACTATTGTTATGGTTCAGAGGTTTGAGAATTCATATAGCATTATTTTTCTCTGTTATTATCATTATTTTAGTTTATGATCAGAATTAGAAATACTATTACTAAAAACTCCACGTAAAAAGTAATTGATGAAAATATTTTTTACTATCTCCAAACATAATGAACCTCACTGAATTCGTAAGTTTTAGCAGGTAGGATGAGTAGCATCACATGCTGCCACTGTCAAAGAATGTTGGGGGTTTTCTTCTTGGTTTGGCTTGGCCTGAGATACTTGCAGTCAGTCATCTATTACCAAATAGGAAGTAGCTGGTGCATGCTGTGATTATCTTACTTACCACTGTCAGAAACAGAAGCTCTACACAGATGATTAGAACTATACAAAACACAACAGACATTGTTTCAAGAGATGTTTAGTAAAGTTTGCTGTATTTAGTACCCTAGCTTTAGGAGTAGATATTAAAAATTAATTTTGTCTCATTTGAGGCTGAAAGTGCTAGCCAGTACAGAATGTTCCACATGAGGAGTCTGATACATACTATTGGTCCATGAAATTACTACTGGTAAAAATTATTATATTCAAGTCCTCATTTTTGTAGAAAAAATTGAGTCATTAACTTCCCCACAGCCTTGCCAAGAACTTAGAGACACAGCCCTTCTGTAGAGTTCTGATCCAGCAGATTATTTGTCTCGAGAGAAGGAGAATCCTAACAGAAAGCAGACCTGGACACTCATAAAGTGTCAAACTTACAAGGAAAAGCTTCTGCTAAAAGAGAGTGATTATGTTGATTGTAACTTCTGCAGAGATTTTTTTGCATTTTCTACTCACCTAAGCGGAGCTACAAAGCAGCTTTAATTCTTTGTCACAATTTGCGTTTAGTAGTAATTTGCAAAGGAGGAAGGAAGGAAGAGCTACAGCAAATATGCAGAAGAAAGTGATATCTTATTTGCTGTATTTATCAGTAGGAAGGAATACCTGCTCCATGAGTTACATTTTGGTTTTTGTTAGTCCTGCCTAAGAGTACTCTACTATGTGTCACCCAAGGATTTATCATATTCGTATCTTTTAAAATACATAAATAGTGTTACTTAATGTAAATTAATTCATGTGACTGAAAACATATTATAGAGAATATAAAAAAGAATAAACCTTAAGGTAGGGGGATTTGGAGTCTCTGATAGTGTTTACTAGCAATGGTTTTGAAATGAGAAAAACAGTACCGTGACTTACTCTGGGTAAGTGGACCATCACAGAGAGACAAGAAGTGCTGTGGTCCTGATTAACCCCAATCAGTAAGTATTTTGACTTCTAAGTTCATTTGCTTTTAAATAATGTTTTGAAAGGCATAGTTTATCAAGAAACAGGCAGTAAATGCCAAAGTGGCATCAGTTTGTTCACTATGTGTGTGTTTACTAACTTTCAAGCTGTATACCCATCTGACAATCTACAATGTTACCAGATTCAAAAGCAGAACAATTTACATTTTATGTTTTATATCATGAGAAATATTGCTGTGACCAGAGGTAAAGTAAATAATTTTCTTCGCGAGTAACAGAAATGAGTTAATATTTTGGGTGACAGGCATTTTATTACTCACAGCTCTGTGAACTGTGGGGCAATGTATACCAGTAATGTGATTTTAGAATTTGATTTCCACATCATTTAAACTGAATACTAAAGTTACTCATAAAAGCTGGTTCTGTGCTCTTCTAGGGAGGTATGACTTCACTGTGATGTTTTTGTGTTACATCACTGTGTGCTACCAGTGCCTAGACATCAGCACTGGTCAATACATATTTTTGTCAGCCCATATCCTATATGGGGCTGTCCAATCGAGATTTTGCCAAGGAGAGGGGTTTTTAGTATGCACATAGATTTGAACTCAGCTTTCAGATTTACCTGTTGATGCCTGGAAAGGAAATTGATATTGAAATTATTTTCTTTGTAAAAGAAAATGTAAGCTCTGACTGCAGAGAACTGGAACTGTTGCTAGATGCCGGCATTTCTCTGAAGTCAGCCTACCAGCAAAATGGATAAGACTACCTATGAAGAAAATTCATGATCTAGCACTACATCACTGTAGGCTCCTTCTATACTACAGAAAGTCTGTAAAAGTCCCTCCTTGTAATGTTGACCAGTGCTTTGAGGGTATGCAAGTGTCATTATTATTACAAATTAAGATCACAAACTCTAATTTTCCTCCTTTCTGCACATTTAACAATCCAGCAACAAATCTGGATCAGCAGGGAAGATTAGTCTTCCCCAAGTCCATAGATGATGTGCGTGTCTTCTATTAAGCAGGACTAACTGAAATATCTTCATCGCTATGTAGGCTGCATGTGAATTTTCCCCCTCTTTGGTGTTGCAATTCTCAAGGTAACAGAAAGGCACACAGACTTGGTACCCACTTCACAAAGTTGTCAAATGATTGTTGGAGCAATTAAAAAAAGTTTTGGCAGCATTTTAAGTTCCAGACTATCTTGTGGGTAACTAAGAACAAATGTGTAACTTCACCCTAATTAAGTATGCAAGTGGGGAAAAACTCTCAGCAAGAAGAAGATTCTTGCAGGTTATTTTGTTGATATCTGCCCCAGATTTTACTAAGCACTTTCTCTTTGAATGCCAGGTCTGCAATGCCATTTTGGACAGAGAGAGATTACTAAGTCAGATTTTGAGCTCTGACCTAACTCATGCTTTAGTGCAAGACTCCTGGAATATATAGAGTAGTGTAGAGAATGGAGATTACATTTTAACGTAACAGAGGCCAGAGGGAAAAAACATAATAGGTGAAAATATTAAATCACTCATACCCAGAAATGATGGAATCCCTTACAGCACTCCAGGAAACCACAAGACCACTCTTAGGATCCAAGGCATTAATTTCAGCTTTCCAAAAGGGAACAAAGCATTTGAGAGAAGTACATACAGTTACACATGTACAACCTTATTTGCCTCAGTATTAAAATGTCATGGCAGGGCATTTGTAATCTTCAAAAAGCCTCAAACCTGAGTATATATGAGAAACAAAATATTTATTGTAGGAATGTGTGTGCTGCTACTTTTACACTGCAATATGCAATGCACAGGTATAAATAACAATAAATTGTTAACATGAACTGCTGTGTATTGTAGTGAGCATCACAGTGCTTTGTGGAAAGTCACTTGTTGAAATGTAAATCATGTCTTAAACTGACTACTTTGGGTCTGATAGTCACCTTATCTCCAGCATGACACCATAAAAACACAAAACAAGACAGAAGGAGGACTTGCCTCAGTCTTGCAGGAAGGGTGCCACAAATGCAGCGTGCAGCTTCATAACTTTCTGATATGCTATCCTCTAAATAGCACCCTGAAACAACTAACAATAAAATATTTTATATGTTATTATCAAGTTGGCTTTGTATTATTCATTATTTAGAAAAAGTACTTGTCATAGATAACATAACCATTTATAGACCAGTACAACTTAATTAATGTTTCAACGACATCTGTGCAGTATTCTGAATATTAAATATTTTCCATTTGGAATGCTCAGTCTGATCAAAACATGTTAGTCTCTATATCAAAGTCAGGTTTTAAATAATGGTTGCAAGACAGTAGATCCTGTTACTATAAATATAAGGAAGATGCTAAGTTATACTATAAATATAAGGAAGATGTTAGCCAGTCGAAATTATTTTCTCCCAGCAACCTCCACTAAGAGTATTCCCTAATTGGCTTACCCTACAAGGTCTATTTTATTCAAGGAATACATGAGAAGACACAGTAACATTAGGCAGAGGAACAGAAGTCCTTCCTTGTAGGGAAAAGTACAATATCAGTGCAATCTGTGTAGTGAATAGGTTTTACAGAATAAGTACTTCTTTTGAATACTTTTTTTTCATGTTTTAATTTTTTAATACTAGATAGTTGTTACTGTATTCAAATTACAGCTTTCAGAGAATTGCAATAACAAGTGGAAAAGCTTTCTTGTAGGAGTTGCCCTTAAGCTTGCCATTCTCTGTTTTGGTGAGATATAAAATCAGAATCAATATTTCACAAAAATAGCAGGTAACAATGTGTAATTTTCAACATATTTTAAATAAACACTGAATTCAAGATGTTTTGGCATGTAACTGAAGTTACTAGCATTGTTTTTCTAATAAAAATTCACTTCAGTTTTTGACTGTACAGCCTTTTAATACGCACTTATTTTTTATACAGAAGAAATTAGCATGACTTCACAGAATACATCTCCAGAATAACATGTAAATTACATAGAAAACTGGCATATAGTACTTATATGATGGCAGAGTAGTAGGTCAAGGCCAATGGTGGGCTGGTTTCAATAAGGAAAAGGATTTTCTGCTGAAAACTTCTTAGGGCTTCTATGTCTAGCACTCATGCCAGAGAATGTTTTAGCACCTATTACAAAAAGATGAACCACTTAGCTTTTCAAGCACACATCGCTGCAGTGTGATAACCAAGAGAAGTTGAGGGCAGTTTCTCTGATTGGACAAATTCTTTGACTGGAAGAAAATAGATTGCAGGCAATTGAGTAGATGCCATTTGCACAATTTAAAGGTTATTGTTTCTGAGGAACAGCTTCTTCAATGTTAAGAGTGCTTCAACCCAGAAACCCTCTGTGTATGCTTCTTGGGGGACTGCAGTTAGCAGGAATGGTCAAACTAAGGTTGCCTGGTTTTCAGAGATCCAGAAGTGCACCACACAATGCTGCCTGACACTACTTCTGTTACCACACAAAATATCCTGAATCCATCTATTTTTCTGTTCTTTACCTTGCTCATGATCCTCCAGTAACTTTTAATTCCCTCAATAATCTTGCAATGGAAGAGAAGTACTTTGAACAAGGGCAGCTCCTCAATTTTTCTCTGCCTTCAAGACCCTCACTTTTTCTTTCTGTATCTCATTTATTGGTACAGAAGTATTATTCTCTCTATAGAGTAAGCTTGGACCAACAATTACATCTTCCTAAGAGGAAAAAAAAAATCTCCAACAGGGAGAAGAACCAAAATGTACAAGCTGCAATATGAAATGATTAAATTCCTGCTCTGCTTATGTTAGGCACAAGCTTAAGCCGAATAACATCTCTACTGAAACACACACTGAAGTGCTTGCAGAAGCAAACATAAGGAAAAAAAGATGGTGGGAATACTCCTTTCAGGCTGTTCTCTGTAGATAACAAAACCAAAGAGAGTCTAAAGAGATTTCTGCAGGATGGCAGGGTAATAGCTTTCACATGAACCTGTCACTATTTCTTTCAGTCTTTCCATGTACAGCATTGCCTGGGTTTACAGGAAACATCCCCAAGGGCATTTTAGCTTCAACATAGGATAAGGACTTCTGAATAAATATAACTCCCTAAAGGAAACCTGTAGTTTTTATGTCATTCTTAGGGTTTGGGAAGTGAGGGTATTGATCTCACACTTAATTTTCTGTTTGCAACATCTAGTAGTTCACCAGAGTTATAGGTGTCTGAAAGAAGTGTGTTTAGGGAGACAATACTTTGATCTTTTCTTTTTAGTGCTCTCTTTTGGTACATTGAAGGTGATGATGGTAAAAGAGGTAGAACTTTCCTATCATGTTCAAATGCATATAATGTTGTTGTTGTTGATGATGATATTCTTGTTGTTCTTCTGTCCTCACTCCATGCTTTTTCACTAGTAATCTTTATTAATAAAGACTTCTCCTGTGAAGGCGGTGTTGAAGAGAAACTCAACAGTCATTATGTACCCACAGAGAATACATTTCAAGGATGAGAACAGCAACCACTTTTTCAAAAAGATCATCAAGGTTCCTTAATATCCTTCTGTAGCAGGTGAATCTTTCTGATGACACGTGTTACCTTCAAAAGAAAGTGCTGTTCTGCACTTGGAGATGAAAAGCAATCTTTTCTGTCATGTTACTTAACACATCAATAGGATTTAACTTTTCGCTTTTTCAGTTTACTTATTCAGCTGCCATTTTCTACTTCCCTCACAGTTGTGTTGAATACACAAAATCACAAACTAACCTCTAAATTTAAATGCCTCTCTTAGTCATTTCCACATTAGAGTTGGAGAGTAACCAAGTAGTGAACTGAATTGGAACAGTGACAACTAAAATGCAAAATGAACTAATCTGACCAAACTGGATCAAGTTGCTGGATGCAGAGATTCCAAAATGTACTGGATTCCGGCAAATCCAAGCCTTCTGTACTCTCTGTCATGCTCTCTGCAGTGAGCACATTCAGTTTCTGCTCCATGACCACATTGCAGCCATCTGTTCCACACATTCTCTATATTACTAGTTTTTACTTATGAGTAGCCTTATGAGGAAGCATTCAGGCCAAATGTGGTTTCTTAATAACTTGATTGTGCCTTTGGTTTGAAATAATTTTTCATTTCCAATTGTGAATATGAATACTATTCTTTCTGGGGAAAAAAAAAAAACCCAATCAAAACTCAGTACCTGTTTCTCCTACTTTTCTTTGCAGCTAAAGGAATTGTCATCCAAAATTTCCCACCAGCTACTGGGTTGAGGGGGTTTGTTTGTTGTCAGGGAGGGATCATCTTTCCACAACCAGACATTTTTGATAGCAAAGAGGGCAGAACACAAGCAAACCACTGAAGAACATGCTGTCAATCTGTGTTAGTGAATGTACTGCATGTATTCATAGCACACCTGGCAGTGGGTGATTGGTTCACTGACCAAATCTTGAGCATCATTGCCTTTCCCTTTTAGCTACAACAAAGAGGGACAGAGACTTCCATTTTGGGAGAAATTAAGTCAGTCGTTGCAATCTGTTGAATTATGACAAAAACAGGCAGTTATGCTTATGAGACAATTTGAAAAATGATTGCCATAAATGATACACCACTGTGTATTTCTAGTTCTTTCTCATCATGTTCAGACGTGGCAATGAACAACAAAAGCTAATGATCCAAAGCATGTTTTCTAATGTATGATTTCCTAAGCTGGCCCACTTTGCAAATCAGGATAATTCAGATATAAATTTTGTTATTTTGGACATTTGTACAGAAGAAAATATAATCAAAGGTATAAATGAAGATATCAAAAAAAAATCTTCAGTATTTTATCCATGGGGAAAAAAAACAGTTAAACAGACTTTTTTCTTTAGTAATGATTGTTTGAGAGATGCATTTTAATGACAACAGCAGTAAAAGGCAGAGCAGCCTATCAAGGTTATGAATAATGTAAACACTCAGTCGCAAGATCTCAGCTCACCAAGTACAAGAGGAGGAGAAGACTTTCTGGGTGATTCAAATAAACACAGAATGTGTTGCCACTAAGTTGCTAAATCTAGACCATTTTGCAGGTGAGACGGTACATCACAGGGAGATATCATTTTGCAGGGCAATGTGGGGAGAGAGAAGTGACAGGCTAAGAGAAATTAGAGAGCTAGTGCCTGGATAAGTAAGAATGAAATACAGATACTCAAAACATAAGATGCGGTTTTGGCATGGAGAGATTCAGTGTAGTAGTCATTCAATATTCCTGCCTTCTCACTTTTTCAGTATCATCAGAAACTACTGATTTTAATGAACCATTAAAACTGCATTTCCTTAACATGTCACATAAAGACCTCTCTAATCTCTGGCCGTTTTAAGATGAGAAGACTTAAACAGAATTGATTGCTCAGTGTGCTTCCATGCCCTTCTGATTAATAGCTTTTCCCCATCACTGATGGCTTTTTGGGGTCATTAGAATGGTTGAGGGCAGAGAAATTCTCGAAACAGAATTCTCTTATCTCCTGTCTTTAGTTAACTGACCAATTCTACCACTCAAGCCCATTAAAGCCTGGTCTATTGCGTCTATTAAGAAACAAAATGGAATTTGTTGTCTTTTGGTCAAGTACTTCAAATTCATTTTTTTCCTCCTTTTTTTTAAAAAAAAAAAATCTAGTTTCATGTATAGGCAAGTAATCAGATGGTGAAAACACTTGCTACCATATCAGTACCATGAAATCATAGTTCCTTATGGTGCTTCAAAATTCAGGCAAATATCTACCTGACTGTCCAATTAGCCTAACAATTGTTGAACAAAAATCTCTCCTTTTGTAACGAATAATGACACCATATTTTTTTTTTCCAATTGTAACTAGCATCTAACTTCTGTTGAAGCAGGAGTTAAAGATGTAAGAAATTTTTGACTGGATGCTAGGAGCCATTGTTGCTTTGCATCAAAATGTCTGTCAAAAAATAAATTAACATTGCCAGTTCACTATGCATATCCTGGGCTACATAGCCTGCATAATGTTCTGGGCATCCTAGAGCCTTCTGAAAGTTCTCTTGCTTTTCAGAAAAATCTCCATTTGGGACAACCATCAGAATCGAAGGTATTCAATCTGCTAATAAAGCATTCAGCTTGATACTCTAAAAGAATAAAAAAAGAGCTGAGATTTTAAAGTATAAAAGAGCATAAGGTTAGTGCCTGAAATTTTCATGGCAACTTAACACAAGGATGATTTTGTGTAATAGAAGAATTTTCTTCAGGAATGAGGAACATAACTTCTGGTTTATGTGTTACAGTACTCTTCACAATTGCCTAATGTGTTGTCTAAACCCATAACATCTCTGAACACATTTCTGTGGCTGGAATTTTTTATCCAACACCAATCCACATTCTGAGGTAAAAGGCAAGACTGTGCTTCTCTTTCTCTCTGCCTCTGTTCTAGCAAGGACAAGTCAATAAAAATGGAGGAATATATAACTGTCCTTCATGACATTGGATCATCTTACCTGTCAACACCTTAACACCACTGAACCTTTTTTTAAAATGGATGCAGGAAACAGGTTGATGCAGGAAACAGCCATTAAGCTGTGAACCATTTCCATGGAGAAAAGGAGCACCCTAGGATGAAAGGGATGATAAAACCCTCTGAACTCCTTCCAGATTGTCTAAGGCCATTAATACACATTTTGGAAAGGGTGAGTCCTGCTGATTTTATATTCCTCTTGTACTTAGATGACTGACTCCACAGGAGTAAACAAAATTAATCTGGAAATTCAAAAGCAGCTTCAAAAGAGTTCAGCACCTAATTCTGTTGATAGGCCTTTTGAAGATGCAGGCTTTCACCTCAAAAATAATCTACATCCTTTTAGATGTTATTTTATTTCACAGACACTGAAAGCTCAACATTAAAAAGCTTTTTGCTTTTTTTCATTCATTTCATTCATTCATTTCATTCATTTCATTTTTTTCATTCAATTGAATGGTTTGCATTATTGTTCCTTCCCAAGCTTTGGGATTATTCAGAATGTTCTGACAAGAACCTCTCTGATTGAGCATACTATTTTATAAATAGTACCACAAAACTAAGAGTTTCAATATGACAAAATAGAGTCTAAGGTTACTAAAGGACAGAAAAAAACCCACAGAAATATGGTTAATAGGAGTGAAGCTAAAAGACATGAGTAATAATTAAGATTGTATTCCTATTTTAAAAGTAGAAAAGTGTAGTCTGTTTTGATTCAGTTTCTGAAAATGCACACATATCCCAGCAACAGCTCAAATAAATAAATTAATTGATACAACAAAGGTCTGATAGTGGTTTAACTTGCAGATAAGTAAGATGAACTTTATTCTCTGTACATGTCACACCTGAGATTTCAGACCTGAAAGACTACAAAGAGTGAAACAGGAACAAGAACTATCAGCTCTGACATCTACAGACAGGGTGACAGAAGAAGCAGATTTTCTAAAGCCCTTTCCCATATCACTATCACAAAACACAGTAATAGGTTTATTTTATTTCCCTTCATACAAAAACTTCAGCAGGTATTTTGAACGTCCCCTGAGACATCTTCTCCTGGAGCTCTCACTGAATGAGCATGCTTTATTTCTGCTCCAAATAAGTGATGGCACATATGGACAATCAAGCCACCTATTCTGGTACATCAGAAACACACACACACACATATAAATCTGTCTTTTTTTGCTACTATCTTTCTACTACTTTCTCATTGATAGTCATTCAAAGCACTTCATAAGTCTACCATGCAATGCAAATGGGAAACAGAAGGTCGAATAAGAAATTCATCCTCCAGGAAGACTTTATATGCATCCTAAGGAAAGGGTCCAAGAAAGCTTAACTGTGCTTGAAAGCATAATGGCCTAACTTCATCCCCACCTAAGGTCATGCATAAAGTTTCCTTTCAATTTCTCAGAACAAAAAGCTAGCTAAGGTGATAGTCGTTCATGGCCAAGTTAGAAATTTTTTTTACTTAGAATTTAAAGGATATTGGCTGCCTTCACCTGAAAAAGGCAAGAAATATGTTATATACTAGCTATGCAATACTTTGGGTGTACATAAATGATTAGTAGACACTTCTTGTCAAAGAAATACATGGTGAGAAGAAAAGGAAATGTGAACAGTCCAGTAAAAATAGTTTCACATTGTGGATATGGTGTGTAAATGTTTTTTTGTCTCAAATTAGTTTAATGTATCAAGCATATAATTTTAATCTGGAGATTCAGTCCAATGAACCTAGCATGTACAATGTCAGAAATAACTGCTACCAGAGTGCTTATTTGATCTACTAAAGAAAAGCTTCAAAGTATAAAACCTAAAACTAGGTTCCATTCTTCTTTCTCAGTACTTGAAAGGCTTGTCAACTGGTGCCAGTCACAGTCAGTTTTATTTTGATATTTATTATTGTTTTTAATAGCAAACCTGAAGAAGCAGTAAGTGAAGATCCATAAAGCAATAGAATGTAGAAATGGAAATACAGACTCAAGACAAAATCCTGTTCTTGTCATTTTATACATCTGAGATTGACAACACATTAAGAATATAGAGCTCAACAAAGGATGCTTTGGATTAACTATATGAAAATATTTTTAATTATATACTCTTAAAACTGAAATTAAAACATTATCCCTCATGAGCCATTATAAAAACAAGTCAAACACTGCAATTTCAGAGTATGAAATAACCTATTTTTCACAGTTTCATGCACTAATAGTTGATGTGACTCCAATAAACCAATGTTATTTGAGAAAGAGATGCTTTAATTACCATATGGTTGCCTGATAAGGTTGTAATCTACTATGATAGAATTCTGTAAACATATATATTTAAGTATGCTTATGCCCACCAATAAAATTAACAGGTACTCAACATTTTTTGATGCAGCTTGTGGTCTCACAATGTGATAGGCTTTTTATAGAGGTGGGCTGAAAGAGTTCTTTTAAGACAACACAAGAGCCAATTCTGTATGTTCGTAGTCCTTTATGGTATATCCTTACTGGGTGAAGGGTCATAAACTGGTATATATTGGACAAGCTCCATCACTTAAGAAAACATGACCCCATTTGGACATCTAGAAATAACAGCTTGGCACTAGACAAAGTCTGCAAAATCATTTAGTTGTAAAGTTCAGTTCTACCATAGTTGAAAGGAAATAAGTAGTGTTTTATCAAGGATAGGCAGGACTTTTTCCTTTGAATGTTTTCAAGAGCGTCAAAGGTAGTGAAATTACTGTGGTAACTCTCATTTCCTGAATAAAAGAGATCTTTATATAGACTGGCTTTGGACTTATTAATGAAGATCATTCTTTTGTCTGCTAAAAGTTTGTCTGCAGGCTTTTTATTATCATTTATTAATATTTCTTCAAATAATGTAGGTATTCCTGTCTGATAGTAGCTCAGCCCAAAATCTTTAAAGTTTATAAATAAGGGTATAACACAGAAGGCTAATATCAGGTAGAACATACATAGGACAGCAGAGTGGTGAGAAATGTTTGTTCTTTGCTGTAGAGACCTACAACCAATCCTTATCTTATAATATTATAGGACCTGAATTTATTCAAGCAAATTTTTCAACAAGGCTACTCTTAGAATCATAGAATTGTCTAGGTTGGAAGGGATCTAGTCCACCCATCAACCTAATTCTGATAAAAACCATCACTAAACCATGTCTCTAAGCAATATGTCAACCCGTCTTTTAAACACCTCCAGGGATGGTGACTCAACCACTTCCCCAAGCATCCCGTTCCAATGTTTAATAAGCCTTTCAGTGTAAAAATTTTTCCTAATAACCAGTTTGAATCTTCCCTGGTGCAATTTGAGATAATTTTCTCTTGTCCTGTGATTTGTGAGAAGAGACCAATCCCTGTCTCTCTACAGCTTCTATTAGTCTCCTCTCAGACTTCTTTTCTCTAGGCTGAACAACCCCAGATCCCTCAACCTGTCTACTCCCCTCTACTGCCCAAATGTGGACACAGTACTCAAGGTGGGGCCTCACCGGTGCCCAGTACAGGGGGACAATCACCTCTCGGGTCCTACTCACCACACTGTTCCTGATACAGGCCAGGATGCCATTGACCTTCTTGGCCACCTGGGCACACTGTTGGCTCATGTTCAGCCTGCGGTTGACCAACACCCCCAGGTCCTTTTCTGCCAGGCAGCTCTCCAGCCACTCTTACCCAAGCCTGTAGTGCTGCCTGGGGTTGTTGTGACCCAAGTGCAGGACCTGGCACTTGACCTTATTGAACCTCCTCCCATTGGCCTTGGCCCATCAATCCAGCCTGTCCAGATCCCTCTGCAATGCCTTTCTAGCCTCCAGCAGATCAACACACCCTTGTAACTTGGTGTTGTCTGCAAATTTACTGAGTGTGCAATCAATCCTCTCATCCACATCATTGATACAGATGTTAAAGAGAGCTGGCCCCAATACCGAGCACTGTGGGACAACACTAGTGGCCAGCTGCCACCACTCATTAAGAGCGATGAGAACATTTGAGATCATATGGCCTTTCATAAATCTTAGTTTTCATGCACAGATCACAAGACTGACATGTTTGGCCATTTCAGGTAATCTGTTGACCCTCCTATTGTGATCAGAAGGCAGCTGTAAGACAACAGACCTCTAAACATATGAATAAGCATGTAAATTTAGCTCTTGTTTCATCACTGACTCTTCTTTTAGAAAGAATTAACAAAGAAAGGGAGAGGATTTGCTCTTCTAGCTTCTTTGGTAGCAGAGAGGAGATTACTGGTTATAAATTGCAGAATACTTGGCACCAGGATAGAGATCTTAGAAGAAATGTCTTCCTCATAAGGGAATGGAGAGATTTTCAGAGTTTGTCCAGGCACCTGTCTTTGGATGCAAACTGTCTGGCTTCCTCTGTTAGACTCTATAGTACTGGACCAGGAAGGTATAGCTGTCTATTTAGGACTTTAGAAACAATTATTTGACAGTTATCGCTACACAGTTTTTCTTTGACACCAGCTATGGTGGTTTTGGTCAATACAATTTCTGCTGTTCTCTTGGTGTGAAAACTCAGGACATTTGGTGAATTTGTATGTCACCAGAAAATTGCTAGTCTCTGTCTCTCAGAAACGGAGGAGCATATTCTGTGCAGCATCTCCCCTAACTTTTCCTGCAAATCATCTTTCCCTCTCTTAGTTAAGTCCTTCTGTAGAAAATTAAGATCACATTTCCTTCAACTATGTGCTGTATTACACCTGCATTACTGTTCCCATAGTTGAGATTTTTAGGAACTTCAAATGCTCCATAGTTTTGGCATCTTAAAAACTTGAAACTTTTTTTTACTATGCATCTGATATCACCAAACACCTTCCAATCAGACTTCCACTCTACCCACTCGTATCCTTACTAGCTTAAGGGAGTTTACTAGC
This sequence comes from Scolopax mira, assembly GCA_004320125.1. Taxonomy (NCBI): domain Eukaryota; kingdom Metazoa; phylum Chordata; class Aves; order Charadriiformes; family Scolopacidae; genus Scolopax; species Scolopax mira. The sequence continues at coordinate 77,257 of BJBW01004184.1, forward strand.
ACCACCCGCTTTGTATTCTCACTTGGGTGTTACTGTTACCCCTAAATTATTTCACTACTGGGTAATGATTTTGCTGGGATAGACTAAGAGGGACATAATATTTCAGCAAGGCTTTGTCTGCCTATAGAAATTTCAGTCTTGCAACAGTTTGACGTAGCCTTCCCTCCCACCTGCCTGGCAGTCTCCAGGGCCACTCCTGCAGTCTATCTTCCACTGTCCCAACAGGGAAACTGCAAACACCACTGCAAATTATGTAAAAAGAATAAACAGTCTTCTCCTCCCATAAAGTAATCCTGACCCTGACTCTAACAGCATCTGTGGCAATTACCTTTTTCATCAAGCAGTAGATTATCACTTCTTCAGACATCAGCCTGAACAACTATTAAGGACAGTGTTATTTCAGTATGCTAGAAAATATGGCAGATATTCTTCTTATGTTAAGTGCAGAAAAGACAATGTGGCCATGTTCATGAAAGTGCACATTGACTTGTTCCATTAAAACCAGTAGATCTACACCATTGTACTTCAATTCCTCTACTGGGAGATTTACAGTCTAAAATTTAGGTGTGTAATAATATACTAAAACTTATTTCAGAGACTATTCAGATTGCAGAGGAAAGCACTTCAAAACTCTGAAAGAAGGGCTTCATTTTTTAGTTCATTCTTTTCTTCCTCTAAAATAAAAATACTTCACCCAAAGTGTACATAGCAAAGCCATAAAGCTCTAGTTTTTGTAGTCACAGAACTGCATAAAGCACAAGGTAACTCATAAACTGGTGCTTACAACAGACTATATGCATGAAGGTTTTTGGTGTCAAGTAATTTTTAGTATTATCATTAGTCACTTTGACTTGTTTCAGTAACCACTTTGATTTGTTTAATGGCTTTACTGGCAGATCTGATTACAATTGTTTGTGAGAAACAGAGAAAAAGACTTTGAAATATAGTCATGACTGAAATTAGATTCCTTTTCTTTTTTCATCTATTTTAGTGATCCTGAAGAATATTAAAAAGAAGCTCACTTCTCTCAAAGTTAACTTTTTGTGAAAATTCCTCTGCTTTGTATAACTTGTCATTTCCTCATAAATTATCCATACTATATGCTGACATAAGTTACAGACGTACATGCAAAATTAAACTGACATTTCTAACTGCGTTAAATAATTATGAAAGGTTCTTGGAAAATCACAAAGAAAATACAAATCTACAATAAACCAAAGTACTATGTAGACTTGCTCATTGCTCTGCATTAGTATGAACAGTAAATGAATAATTGAACTAGGAACTTGAACATTAAGCCACAGTACACTTACTATGTGTTTGAAATACCAATCAAATACAGCATTTTAATAAGTACAAATATTGTAAGCTTACTGCCTTTATTTAAAAATTTATTATGTTTAAGAGTCATTAAAATACCCCCAAGTATAATTTCTACCAGCATAGCATTTTCAAGTTCAGTTACATAAGGGACTATTTACTGTCTGTTCAATCCATTTCAGCATTAAAGGATTTTCTGAGATGGAAATAGTATTCGAAGTCTTGTTCATACATGTGCTTCTTTCTCCTAATAAATTTCTTCTTTCTCCTAATAAAGTTACCCAACTTTATTACCAAAAGTGCAACTGACCTTGCACTTTTATCTGTTAACCAGGATATTTGGACCACCACAAATTTCTGCAGAAACATAAATTTGTAGCAATAGGTTGCACTGAAACACATGAGTCCTGCTTTGTCATTCACAACATATATGCCTTACATAAGAATTGCAGAACAAAAAATCTGAAGGCTAATTAATCTATAAGTCGGATTTTGGACCATTTTTTCCATTCTGTAAAATTGCTGTTAGCCTCGCTTTCTCTCTTCTCCCTCGCCCGTAGTCTGCAAACATAAATAAAAATGTTATAAGCTAAAAAAAAGTTTGCCTGAGGTCAGTGAAGGTATTTTTTACTTCTCCCTTCCTTTCTTTTATTTCTGCAGCACTGAGCTCAGACTTAAATAATTTTTCTACAAGAAAAATATAGGAGTTACATCCATATATTGTCAAAATGTGAAGTTTCCGCTGTGTCTGAACTTCACACCAGGAAATTAACTAAAAAAACTGTCCTGTAACCATTAATTTTAAAATATCAGCATTATCTAAGAAGATAACATTGGCAAGACATCTCTTCAGAGCAACTATGTCAGGACAGTTTTTTTAGCTAATTTCCTAAGAAAAGAAGAAGCTTTTCCCTAAGTCCCTTCAGATGAGAGAGCACAATTGGTTATGTAGCAATTGGTTATGTAGGACACGTAAACTCAGGTGTGGGGCCAGAGCCTGGGGAGTTGGGATCTGTGCAACCGGGAGTCCTAAAGAGGAATGGTGATGATGAGTTCTAGGATTCATAGGGAAAAGTGGTGAGCTGTGTCAGGCAACTGCTTGAAAATGCACCCCATAACACCCACAATTTAATTTTCTATTAAAAAAAACTAGAACCTGGTCTCAACATCCTCTTTAGTGTCTATCATGGCTTAGGTTTAATTGGCCAATGACAAGATGACAGATGCTCTCCCCCGCCTCTTGTTCCAAGGAGAGGAGGAGAGGAGACAAACATATTTATGAGTTTAGAAGTAATTAAACTATTTTTAAAAGTATTAACAATAAAAAGGAAATAATACAATAGATACAATATACACAAAACTGTATTAACAGTTTTGTACACATCCTCACAAACTGATCTTGATGCAACTTTTCTTTCTTTCAGATGAGCTATAACATAGAATAAAATATTATCTGAGTAGTTGACTCTCCTGCTGTTCAACCTCTGGGCTATAATAGTTAATACGGGCTTCTGAGGAGGCTGGCAGAGGGTTTTAATCTCCTGTTGGTAAAACAAACTTACTATTAAAAGAAAACAAAGGGGAGAGACAGGGTGAGATAAATGAATGGGATGAACCAAAATTTTAAAAGAGCTACTCTGTCTGACTGACTTCTCCCCTCCTGTAACATAAAAATAATCTTATTTTTATCCTATTTTAAACTGTATTTTTATCTATGTGGGACAAAGTTTATTTAGCTGGAAAAACATATCGTATGCATACATTTGATTTTGATTAGTCATTCCTGACTTCCATTAAGATGTAAAATAACACAGTACTGAATTTCACAGGGTGAGGTATTGAAATAACAGACCCAGGACAACAAGAGCTAAAGAGACTTGTAAGAAGTAATATGGAAGTTTTTCAACAGGACTTCTGTGGTGAAACATACTATAAAAATTTGATTAATAAATCAGAAGACAATTTAGCTTTCTAGAAAATAACATTGTTATTTAGTCCTGAAAATCTGCTCTTTAGGCAAGGAAAAGTTTCAATCAAATATTGACTTAAAATCCCCTTTGAATTGAGATTATCTGTTTCATTTTGATTTCTGTATAAGCTGATTATCCTTGGAGAAGTTTGTATACATCATAGATAAGGCATGTGTTACCTGTAAAAAGCTGACTGGTGGTGGTTCTCATTTTTCCCTCAGAATCCAAGGCTTCTTCTGAGGCTAAAGAGGCACACCAAGAAAACTAGTTTTTAAATCCATTTCTAGCTGATTACAATCTTCAACCACTTTTGCATTAGCTATAATGTGAGCTTCTCTTCAAAACACCCAGCTGATACATTCTCTTTCATAAGTCAGATGTCATGACTGAGCTCAAACCAAGTGTTAGCTGTGTTTCTCAAGGACAGAAGTAGACTTGCTTTGACAGCGAACTTTCTGAAGTTCGTGCTGGCATGTACATGTCAAAGACCTTGTCTCCATGCCTCCAAGGTTAGCAAGCTAAGTGGCAAGATAATAGCACAGCAACTCCTTGATCCAGGAAGATGTGATCACGGATACAATTAGCCACCTACATATGCTGAAATGGCAGAGCAGAAGGGATGGGGAATGGGACTCTGCTACCAGCCCCACGACTGTAAGAGAGGGAAGAGAACACAAGAAGGCACTACTGATGCAAAGGAGAAGCAGATGAGGCAGTTGTGGTGACAGGCAGATTTTGGAGTGTGGCAGTACCCAAATAACTGTGTTTTCTGTACTTGGCCATACAGATTGTTCTCTGTATCTACCAGGTATAAACGTTTATGACAATATTTAAAAAATTAAATAGAAGGCGGTAGCATGATATATATAGTCCTTAATCCTGATGAGAGCCTCTGAGACTTTCTTTCTGAGGTACTAAATTTAGCAATACTCAGTTGACCTCAGGAATAATGGGCCCTGTTTAAGTTCTCTCTATAAATGAAGAGATTAGTGGGCCAAAACTAGAACATTTGTTAAATTAGATTTTCATGCAATTTGAGTATTATCTTAAAGAGAGTCAAAAAAGAAAAAGGAAAAAAGAGATAAATAGAAGTGACCAGTAAGAAAATCTGCTGCTATATTTTAAAAGCCTAATTAATTACATAAACAATAATTTGTTCATAGGTCTTCCTGTGATGAAGGCCTTAATAAAATAAATCTGTATTTGTACTTTCAGTTCTGTTACCTAACAAGCAACAGTAAATACCAGAAAGCAATTTAAAAAGTAAAAAAAAATATTAAGAAAATAATACATTCTGTAATCTTTCTATTTACCTTTCTGCTTAAGAACAGACTTCCTACTTTCAATCTTTTCTTTATAAATATGAAGACTAAAAACTTTATTTCTTCACTGAAAGCTATGATTCTTCTTCAACTGCTTGGCTAAAGGAGCTGAGGCTTAAAGTAGAGACAACTTGCCTTCACAAGGCACATGATACTATCAGAAAGCTGAGATAGTTCAAGAGGACCATTCAGACTCTACGATACCAATGTGTACTAGCTTCTCTGTCTTCCTTTTCAGCTTCAGGACAAAATGAAGGAATTGGGGTTTTTCTTTCTATATAAAAGATCAAGGGATTTTCATCTTTTCCAACATATATTTTGTCCTATTCCAGTAACAATATAACTAGAGTTGTGGGTCAGCCTTCACCTAGCAATTCTAAAATAACACTAGTTGTCTTGAACCTGAGCTGCCTTTTTTATGTTTCTTGATCTGACAGACTAACGGCAAGAATAGCTCTTGAAATCTGTCCTAGAGTAAAGCTTGGACAGCTGAAAAAAACACAAACAAGTTTAGGTCATACAAATATCCACTTAAAATTGGGAATGTTCCATCTTTCTCAACATCTACAAAGTACAAATCACCATTATATTTAAGTATATATTATGAAGTCCGGAAGGATTTTACAGGAATTCCCACAAGACCTGGCGAAGGGTTAGCATATGCAGAATTTTTTGAAATGTTGAATTAGGAAGTATTAATTGCGGTTCAATTTCTCTTGATGATATTGTATCACCATATTCTTACTTTAAATAATACATTAAACTAGATGAAAAGTTTACTAGTACTCCTATAGTGAGTCACACTAAAAAGCAACAACAGAAAAAATATCTTCCTGTATTTCTGGACAAAGATCTGATGTAGAATAATGTATTTGAAGTTAGTATTTTGATTGAAACAGTTGTGAAGAGTTTCTCACTTCTGCATGCACAAGGAAAGAAGTAGGTAGAGGGACACTGCCAAATTATCTACGATTGTGTATTATTAATCATATGTAAGGAAAGCTGTAAATGGACTTTACTAGTTCAAAAATTATACTGCTTATTAAACTATTATTCATGGAGTTTTCTAAGAGTTTCTCCTTATCATCTCCATCCTAGTTTTTTTTAATGTTAAAAGAAGAAAAAAAAAAGAAATGAAAAAAAAAAAAAAGATGCTAAAGCGGAATCTATTTAGAAAATATAGGAAAACTTGAAAGTAACAGACTTAAGGAATTTAATCCTTTCCTGCAAAGAGAGTTTTGCAGGTGCCCCACCTCAACTGCAATGAAACTTGGATGTTAATGAATGCAAATAGCCTAGCAGGTGTTTGAGATTGTCTGTTTTGAACTCCACCACTGATGAGGATTTATTTTATTCTTGATGATATATTTGTATGTTTTCAGAGGCTAAAAGTATTTGAAAATACATCTGCTAATGCTGGTGCCACTTTGATTGGGCTGATTTGATTGCTGTGTATCTGGGTTAGCTTTGGTAGTACATTATGTGGATCCACCTCACTTTCATAGACTTAATAGGACTCTCGGTCTCTTTGTTGGAGTCCATGAAATGCAACAGTAAACCACAGTTGTTGAAACAAGAGTCTTTCCATCAGTTTCAATAGGCTTTGAATTAAGTTCAAAAGCTGGTATTTGCTACCCAGAAGCAACAGCAGTAGTTTGCATATTTGGGAGGATTTGACACACCAGCTGCAGAAGGTCAATTCTGCAAACGAAGAAGCAACAGTTCTCATGAGGACTCTTTAGTGTCCCTACACAACTGGGACAGTGCTATGGGTGTTTAATTTTGATTGAATTGTTACTCTTTGAATGAAATTTGCAGAAATGGAAAATATATTTTAGCATAATTCCCTACCTTATCATTATTAGCTGCTTAAAGACTAATCACCGTTTTCTGACAATACATCTCCCTTTTGGATCACTAGTGGTAAATGGCTAGAAACGTGGATTTCTCTAAAGGGATTTTTAACTATGCAATGTGCGTACAGAATGGCAGCACACACACTGATCAACTGCACCAGTAATTACAAAAACAGATGATAGAAACTTAATGCCCTGCCCAAGGATGAAGGGAGGGGGGGAAAGCCAGAATAGAGGGGTTATTAAAAAAAAAGATTCTTCAAAGACAGTGTTCCCTAAAGAAAAGAAAACACAGGGATAGAAAACTTCTTTAACTTTTACATCAGGAATCCCTTAGGCTTGCAAGCCATCTCTGTCTCCAGGAATATCGAAAGAGTCTCTTAGTGTGAGAATTTAAGCAGAAGAGCAGTTTGTCCCTATGGACAAAAAAATCATATACAACCTCTTTATACCAAGAGCCTTAATGACAATATGACACATAGCAGATGTTTTTGATGAGTTTACTTTCTTTTTGGGTCAGAAATTCCCTAGAGAACTCATCAGGATACCTTATTTTTTTTCCATTGCAGTTGTAAAAAATTATTACTTTATCTGTAAATTATTGTTTAATTTCCCTTTTCTTGTTTGCCTTGTTTTCCCTATATGCTAAATAGTCAAGCCCATCATCTGATAATGGGCAGCAATAACTCAAGAGTAGATGTTGCAACAAAAGCACCCCTGTGTGGAAAAGACTGTCTAAGATATCAGTCCATCCTAATGCAGATTATGGGAAGCATGAAATTTCTAGAAGTCACTGATTGCATCAAGCCTTCTGCTTATCTATTGATTATACTGCTGCAATGGATGACTATTTTCCTAAAGTGTGTAATGAATATGAAATAACACTTTTTCTTTAATTTTCCTATTTGCAGCACATATTTATAGCAAAACTGAACTTTTCAAGATTCATAAATATTTAAAAAAAAACCAAAACAGAATCCTGGCTCTGAATTCTCTCACATAACTGCAATGCCTCTGGAACATAAAACATAGTAATTGGATACTTTTATTAGCAGAAGAATATAGACCAATTGTTTGTACTACACAACCCACTGGTTGCAGTAGGGACAATGACAACTCTGAGACTGGGATTATCCAGTTACAGCTCAGAGGTGAATCCTCATAAAGACATTTGAAGGTGCAGAAAGAACACCCAGGGCTGCAGAAAAGAGGATAGACAGAAGGTGAGAGAAGGATTGAGGAGAAGGGTTTTGGAACAATACCGTTGAAGATAAACTACATAATTCTTCTGTTCAGTATACAGTCTTCAGGTTGCGTTGTATTAAAAGCTGTTTTCCCAACTCTTTTGGAATTCCTTTGTTTCTCTACATAGTCTTTTGCAGCTTCCTCTACAGAAGCTTGTGCTGACCATGTGCTCTAGGGCTGCAACATGTTTTGTTGGCAGAAAGCACTCTTTTCTGCTCAGAAGTGTTTCAAATCTGGCTTCCCACTAAATGTATTTCTAGTCTACCACACCTGGGTAATGGATTTAATTTGAAATAAAGGTCATTCAATTTTCTTCCAGTTTATCCTTTTATTTGTGCTGATTTTTACAAAAGAAAGTCACTGGACAATAGCTATTGATCTGTGATGGTCTTCTTGGTAGCTGGAATGAGATAGCTGGTTACTCACAGCTGCAGCCCACTGTGATGACAGGCTCCTTTTTTCCCCAGAGTGTGTGAATGTGAAATATTCTTTAACCAGTAGATTGATTTTACATTAAACTTAAAACGTCATTCCTCATAAAGACCATGACCTTAATTATTTAGTGAGAGATTCAGAATCCATCTGATGAAAATATGCACCAAAGGAAAGATATGTTTAACCCCATATCTTGCTAATCTGCAATGGTAAAGATTAAAATATCCAGAAATACAGCACCAATGCTGAAACCTCCCATGCCTTTTTGGCAACTTGAGCCTATCTTTTTCACTCCATTAATATACAGCTTACCTAATCAGACCTGTAGGCAAACTTCAGCAAGAAATGCTGACTCTGTAGATTAAATTTGTATACATATGCCAGCATCTTCATAGAACTTTAAAAGTTTTGGAACTCTGTTATTCAAACTGGCAAACTACTAGAGTGTCCCTGACACATACTTGTGCGTAAACCTGTGTGTAGCAGCATTTTCCCAAACAATTCCTAAGCCACAGTTTAGGAGGTAGGAGGAGCTACAAACAATTTGCCAGAACTATTCTCCTCTGGCAGGTAAAAGGATTTAATAACGTGGACACAGGGTCTCTTTGCCATATGGACAAAGCTGGAGATTAGTTGCAGACATACTTTATTTTGCAGATATGTTTACAGCTAAAGAGAATAAGGAATGTTATCCTGAATATAGATACTGGAGAATTACTGAACAGCAAGTTCATGCTCCTGCTGATGAGTCTTTTTGAGATTCCTCTCTTCCTTGCTTCTCTTACCTTGTTGCTTAACATTGACCTGCCTCCCAGATGATCTATCATCTTTCTTCCTCTGACTTGTAGTGTCCTATTCAAATTTCCCCTTAAGTCTTTCAAACACTCGTTTCTAGGTTCCACATTCTTCAAAAATCACCCCTGACATCTCTTCTCTTGCCCTTTTCTATCTTTTGCACATTTCTTTCCTTCATGTTCTTTCTAAAATGCTTAGTTGTACTGCAAAATGCAATTTTCTTCCTTTCTTCTGTTTTGGATGGTTTCCAGTCTGACTTTCTGTGTTTCCACACTGATACCATTCTCATTAGCGTTGCTAATGACATATCCGTTTCAAGAAACCTGCCACTTTTTTGTCCTCAACGTCTCCAGAAAACAATTCTTATAATCTCCACCTTTATGGCCAAATATCTCGTTCAGAACCTCATGCATGTTGCCTTAATTGGTAAGGATTCTCCAAAATGTAGTCATTGCCTCCACAAGCCCATATAAATCACTGGTTTTTATTTCATCTCCACTGCCTGAATGTAAACTCCCCTCATCAGCTCTGTCCACTGACTTCCTGTCCAAAATCTTTCCAACCTTGAGAACACCCCTCAAACTCAAGGCAGCCACCCTTTGTCATTAACCTCCTCTGCTCCACTGTCTTGTCACCCTGCTTTCTTCCTTCTGAAGCTTTTCAGTACTCCTTGTCTTATTGCTCTCCTCTACAAGTTATGAGTGTTTTGATTTTATTTACAAACTTATCATCTCACCCACATATACTGCATTTTAAAGGCTTGCTTGTGGCCTGTAGTAAATTAAGATGAATTTGCTTTCTCTTTTCCCACTACCTTCAGTCTTTGTTTCTGTTCTGTCCTTTAACAAAAGATAATTACAGTTTTTTGTGCATGAATTCACTGAGTGGAACAATCAATCAGCTCAGCACTGATCACCATACCACTACCTGGAAAAATGCCATTGTTTGGTATCCAAATTAAAGTAGTCATAATTTTTTTTTTTAAAGTAGTCAAAGAGTTTATGACATATCTTTTAATTTAGGTGACAATGATGTCTATTTTCACTATACTACTTGGAAATTTCCACGTAAGAACATCATGGTGTGACAGCTTTGGAAATCACTATGCACAAAGCAGAAGTCTGTCCAATACTACATGAGTAAGCAAACTATGCTTAGGAAATGAAAAAGTGAACTATGAAGTGAAGAAGCTAACTATGAAGTGAAGAAGCTAACTATAAAGTGAATAAGCAAACTGCACTCTGATACTATGCTGAATAAGCAAATTCCATCTTCACTATAGGACCTTCTAGGTTTTATCTCTGTCTTTAATTCTGACAGTTGCCAAGAATCAACGGTAGAAGGATGTAAATTTTGAGCACTTTATATTTAGATGGAGCAATCTTGGAAAATGTGAGATGGGTGTTTCTCAGGGAGAGCCAGCTTTTCAGCTCTCTTCTCTCTGTGTGAGTTCATAACCAAGGAAGATTCCTCTTGAAGGCGCAGGAGCAGTTTGCTACAATTCTGAAGACAGAGAAAACTGAAGGGCTACAAAGGGGTTATTTGATTTATTTGGTGGCCGTATTAACAGCACAAGAGAAGAACTTCACTTTCAAGAGTCTGATCATATAGGAGAGCCATACCTGCCTGGATACAACAGATATCTTCGTTTTTATCTTGAGTGAACTGTTTGTGCTTGTGATTTACGTGTTATGAGGAATAGAATCTTTATGAACCCCTGTGGAAACACCAGAAATACTTGCCCTCATCATCAGAGCTTGGATTGTGCCAGGCTGGGGTTCAGGTGGCACATATGCACCATAATGATCAGAGAGAGCTAGTATGAAGGCTAGATTTCATGAAGGGAGACCTGGCAGGATCTGCTTCTTGAAAGTTCTAAGATATAATTGATACCTATAACCTGCTTAGTTCCAGATGCTTTATATATGTCAGATCTAACACAAATCTTTGGAGTTTATTTTTGCAGCCACATGGCCTGTGATCAGAGATGAAGCCATACCTGTTTATATGCTTAGATTGTATATCAAAGTAAATAATAAAATATTTGTAACATGCAGAGTGATGCAAAATATCAAAAAAAGAGCCTGAACTAATGAACACTGCATATATTTGTAAAACCAAACCAAACCAAAACAATGCAGTATGAAAGAATTCAAATCTGACTACTGTAAAAGACAGCAGGCAGTTGAAAGGAGTTAGTTAAGAAATAGTCTAATGTCTGATGACAGTGTTGGCTAAAAATTTAATGATCACTGGATTTACATGAGTAATTCTGAATATGGGGTTCACAGCCTAGCTCATTGCATATACCAAGGTGTCTCACATTGGGAAGTTAAAAAGCAGAATTCAGCAATGCTGAGGTAATTTTGGGTTTTTTTTATATCAAACATAAAGTGAGGAGTCATTTATATGTATGGCTCTGCATACCTGGAATTTTGGAATACAAATATAATCAATAGAAGGTATTTAACAGGATATCCAAAACTCATTGTTGGTTTAATATCACTGTTACGAGTGGAGAAACTTTACAAAAGAACTTCAGTCACTGATATTTACTGAATGCAAATGTAAAACCTGCTTTTAGCATAGAGCAATTCTATTTATCTATGTGCCTTTTTATACTGCATCAGACATTCTGCTATACGGCTCTTGTATCTTCATTGTAAAGACAATAAAACCCTAAATGTCCTTTCTCAGACTTCCCTGGCTCCATGCCAGGGGTAAAAAATTACTGCATAGAGGCTGAAGTAGTACTAGAAATGATATGGAAAAATCAGGAATGTTTCTAGCTGGTAAATTGTCTGAAGAGCAATCTGATGACACTATTTTTGCAGCATGAAATACATATCATCAATCTTTAATTTAAATAAATCCCAGAAAGATTTATGTGGCACAGAGCAGACATGGTTGTATGGAATGGCTCTTTACTATATTGCTGTGGCATAAAAACATTTTCTCCTTAGGCAACAATGAGGAATTACAAAACACACAGACTTTTTAAGAGTCAGTCCAGAAATCATTATGCCTATGACCCAGACATAATTGCAGTCTGAAGTTATCTATAAGCGAAGAGATAAATATCTTCATGAAGTTTTTTCCGCAGTTTTCCTTTTGCTCTCCCTTACCAACTGCTGAGAATATTTCTTACATACTGTCATGTTCAAAGAAGCCATGATCCCTGTGGATACACAGCACTAGGTTTTTTCCTCTACCCGCAAATCATTTTCACAGGTTGATAATTAAGACATGAACAGACAATATTAGTTTAGTATTTGCAGCAGGTTTATATACTGGGGCCAACCAAGTTTGAAACTGACAGAGCAATTTGGCTGCAATCATAAGTAGCAGGCAGTTTTTCTGTGAAACCAGGCTAAAAATACTCATTAGCTATATCTCAAGACCACAAGACAGTCTTCTTCCCCACTCCCCAAGCAGCCTCATAAATGCTGTACTTTTCTGGATAGCAAGGAAGGCTATGACAACTGACCTGAATTCAAATACTGTAGTAGGAGCTTTAGAAGAGAGTTTGCCTTCTTTCAGTGTTAAATAGGTCTCCCATTTAGGACAGTCAGGGTAGGTCTAACAGCCTTACCAAACTAGAAGACAGGTTACGTGACCTACTTCAAGCCCTCATGCAGATCAACTCTACCTAAAACATTTCTTTTGCCTGAAAAACTTTTAATTATCCTAAGCAAGCCATTTCTGAAGCTGGTCATCTTTCTAGTTCGACAGGTTGTGGTGGGATTTCTCTTGCAGTTCACTTTTACTTCCATTTAAGCTCAATTATTTATTGTCTTAAATATTGTCCCTTCATTGTGTGTAGTGATCCTGGTGTACAAGTCTCCTAAACTGCCCCGTGCTTCTAGTAGTCTTAGGCTATTTTCTTCTTTCAGAAAATGACTAATAAGGGCATGGATTTAAGGCATTCAGGATAATTCCATGCACAGTCCCACAGTCTGGCCATTGTCCATGGGCCTTGTGGGCTGGCAGTGTTAGCACCTAGTTAGCACCTAGCACTAGGCTTAGTACCTAGTGTCAAAGATCTTATTCGTGCTGCCATGTGCCTGCCATTTCCAGTGCTGCAAGGTCAATGTGCTCTCCCTCATCCTGGGGTCACAGGGCCACATAGCAGCACGAAAACCTACTATTAGGGCAAGACCAGGAGGGAGACAGAGTGAAGCACTATTGACCTGTGCTCTGTGCTCTGCTACTGAGTGGAACAAAACTATCTATAGAAAATATCTTCCTTTCCCTGGGGAGAGCATGTGTGTCTCAGGCAGTGCAGAATTTGAGCTGAGGTCCTCACACCTCCACCTTCCTCTGCGTGGATTTTGCTTAGGATTGCTCCTCACTGGGGCACGGTCTGCTATGAGAAGGATCTCTGTTTCTTAGATTTGCACATCAGAGAGAGATTTCCCGGTTCCTCCTGGAAACTGCCACAGTTCAGATATTCAGTCCTGCCCGCACTGCTTAGGAAAGCTATGTTGACATTTGATAAGCATGAAAAGCAAATAATTGTGCTTTTTTGGCCTAGAGTTTGAGCCAACTGCAATGAACACGAGTTAAGCCAGGTAACACACAGAGCAGTCAGAAGGAGGAGAAGATCACTTTGCTTCTCTGTGGGAGGTCCGCATAGTTAGGAGGGGACTGTTTGGTTTAGCTTTGAAGTGGACAGAAAGGAGGATAGAGAGAGATTCACATTTCCACAGCACTGACAGATGACATGAACACTAGACAAGCAGCTAAAGATATATTATTAAAAAAGCTCTTACAACTGTGAGTGCCAGGCCACAATTTAATGTGCGCATAGGCTCTTCTGCTCTGACTATTTTGTATTCTTAAAAGTCCAGTTGCATTTGCAAATCTGGGATTTGTATGCAGAACTTGAACATCCTTCTTTTTTCTAGGGTTTCACAGTCAGACTATCACATTCTTGTTCTGTATTTAGTCTGTGCTTGAGTATCTGGTTATAAAAGGATACAGTATTTCAAAATATCTCTAGTCAAGACATTTTACATCAGAAAAAAAAAAAAAACCTAAGGGTGGGAAAAAAGGCTTCTTTGCTGATCCTTTTTCAATCATAAAAATTCCAGCATAAATACAATTACAAAACAAAAAACAGTTTTCATCAACAATTTGAATACACCAGATCAGAGTAACGAGGATGTTATGCAAGTATGTGGAAAACTGCAGTTCAGACATACATTTTGAAGGAGACTCTACGTTATAGCTTTTTCCATGCAAGAGAAGATAGGGTTTTGTCACAGTTCTAAACCTGCAGAACATTAGACTATTTCTCTCAACTTTCTGAGGTACTTTCTTGAGACATAAGTCAAGTGTTGAGTGGTGCATGCCAGGTATGGTGACAGACAGAATTTTAGTCCATGTATTTGAGAAAAGCATTCATGTTCCTGCCTCAATGAAGATACTTAAATGCAGAATCACAGAAATTTTAACACTTGAGCAGCACAACACTGTGTTATCCAATTTAATAATGTTCATAAAGTTCAACCTAGAATTTCAGGGGAAAAGTTTGCAATCCTTTAAGAAAGAACTACAGACTCTTTCCTTGTAATTTAGTAGGTGAACCTTCACTAGTAGATGGATTAATGATGACTCCAGGTCTTATTCTATTCTTTTAAACATAAATAAGTTTGTTTTGCATTTCCATATTAATGTTTAATACTGGCCTAAATCTTTACAAACTATTGGGGTTCTGGACATTCACAGATCTTGTTCCCATAACCAAATTGCTACTTTGAAGAAGTCATCTTTGAAAGCTACCATTCCGTTATTTTCCTTAACTGTTTTACTACTTTATAACTGATTATCCTGACAGTTTCAGGTTAGCTAAATTTCCACTTTCAAAGAAAGTTTCAATACCTTTCCTGTTTCCAGCTTTGTTTAAGAGAAAGAGTCCTCTTTTTGGCACCATTAAAGTAAAATAAATAGCTAATGGTAAGACAGAATTTTAACTTTATCTTTATTACTAGTTTTCTACTATAAAGTGTATTGATAAATGTTAGTTTTGGCACACTGTACCCACTGTGGATGTTACCTTTAGGAACTGTGCTTTACAGGTTTTATTACTCATTCAGTTGTGGTTTCCTGTTAATGAAAGTGCTACAAGTAGCCAGCTAATTTTATTATAATAATAATAATAATAATAATAATAATAATAATGCTACTATTTTTGAGTTGGTTTTGGTTTCATCTATTCCACACAGAATATTTAATAAACTTTTATTGACAGTAAACTTGTAGCTTAATAATACCATTCAATTTGCATCTCATGATGGGGAATACTTAAAATTTTTTTACAAATATTACCAGATGGATGAATTTAATTAGAAGCTATGAACCAAATTTCCAATAGTGTTAAGTATCAAAGGTAGATGCCCTGTGGCATTTACAAAACTGTTAGATACTTGCCAGTTTTCAAAGAGAAAACACTTAGGAGTCTGCTACTTGTGTTATATGTCTGAATACATTTTCAAAATATATTCACATAACATCCAAGATCCTGTTTCTGTCCTTGCATGCTGTACTAGTGTGTCAGCTGAACCTGAACATGACAGAACACCCCAATGAATGTGCATTTGGATATTTTTGACAGGAACCAGTATTTCTTCCATTGCTAAACATCTCAATTTCACTTCACAATTCTCATATTAACATTCAAATCAAGGTACAAATACAAGAAGATCACTCCTTTTACATTGTGTCAACATTAATTTTGTTAGAATAAGATAAAATGCTCCCACAATAAAATTAATGTCCCATGACATTAATGAAGTAATGAAAGACATTTACCATTAAGAAAAATGAATCTCACCAAAAGTTAAAAAGACTGTTTTCTTTTAGTAGAAGATCTTGAAAAATATGCCTCAAGCTGCTCTCCAACCTAATCAAGAGATTTTGCAAAGCTTCTCCCCCTTGAAATATGATCTTAGATTCATAAGGTGTCATAAAAGTGAAGCACAAGATTATCGATTTCCTCATGGGTAAATGTTGCGTGGTAAGATCACAACCACAGCATACAAAATACTTTTTTCTTTTTTCTTTTTTTTTTTTAATAACAAATAAAAAAAGATGAAAAAGATGAATGTTGGCTTCCTAAAAAATACAAATGAAAACATTCTTACGACAACATGTATGAAAACTAGAATAGATATACTAGCGGTTTCTGAAGCACTGAAAATTCTTGTTTTTTAGACTAGGAAGCTGATTTATGTAGAAGGAAGGTCAGCTGCCAACATGAAGAAAGTTGTGCAACGGGGATTTGTGAAGAAGTTTGGATCAGAAGAACCCATTGTTTCCAATGTACTTTTCTGTGTTCTATTGTCTACAGACAGATCAGTCTACACACACAGAGGCTGTGTGTTAAGGTGTTGAAGAGAGGTTCATCTCATCTAAAATTTGTTCCAATTCATATTTATCATATTCATATGTACGAACAAAAAAATATTCAAGAATGCAAATTAAAACTAGTCTCATTTATCAATCAATGAGATAGCTTTCTTATTGTCCTTTTATGACTGATTTCTTTTTCAAAGTTCAGTCAGATTCACATTCAAAAAACTGTTCTGGAGACCAACCATATCAACATTATCCACATGTTCAACACCACCTTTAAAGAACTTCAGTAGTTCAGTAGTCTTGCCGATTCTTCTGGTTGCATTGGATTTAGCTCTGTGTCTGCTAGTTCTATTTATTACTGTGTCCAGGAATATTTATTACTTGGCCAGGAAAATATTTTTTTTCTGTAGTTTTTAAGATTTTAATTCCTTTCATATTTACTACTTTCCATTCCTTTAGTGTAAAATAATTTAGCCATCAGTTCACACCTTAGTGCAATCACATTAAAATGTCTTCTCAGTAACTAAATGGACACTGAGTATTTCTTTGGTCATGCTAGTAATAACTACACATTTTATGATTAGGCAATCATTAATTATTTTTTAAAATTTTTAAATTTAAGTCCCAGAGATTCTGTCATAAACAGTGGTTCAGATACAGAATTCATATAATGCTTTTTCATAGTAACACTAACATAAATAATTTATTTCTTTTCTCTTATTGCTTTTATCTTTTCACATATTTGACTTAATCAGCCCTTCACACTCAAAGTTCTTGTTTCTAACTCATTTGAAAATGGGTTATAGGCTATTTTTAATTTACTCCCTCATCAAATTGTTCCTCAAAACCTGTCTATCTATCTTTTCTATATTGCGAGCCTTTTTTTTAGATTCAAATATAATAGAAACTTCCTATCTTTCCTGTTTCCGTCAGTCTATTGTACATCACAGTTGTTACTGAGTACCTTTTTATAATTATATCCTTGACCAGGAGTAAAGCAAATTTATGTCTTTATATAAGTTTCTGACTAAATGGTTTCTGAGGAGTAATATATTCTACTATATAAACACATGTTTTTTTCTTGTTAAAAAAGCAACCAGTTCATGAAGACTGAAGTTTCCCATCCTCTTGTTTTCTGCTCTCTGAACATGTTAGTCACTATGCTGGCTGGTATTTCCAGTATACCATTATCACTCTTCCATTTTAAAATGATCGTGGTGTGTGTGTGTGTGTGTGTATGTGTGTATATATGTTCTGTGCTTCTTTTGGGTGCTTTTAACTATTTGTCTTATTTGGATCTAAATTTTCTTTAGCCAGAGTATGTCAGAAAATGACAAAAGATGTGTCATTCCTTGGCAAATGAACACTCTCAATCACATTTATTCTGAATGTCTGCCTTGCATTCTTCCTTAAGTGTTTATTAAATCAGTAGTCCATTTAAAATTAAACAGTATTGTTTACCAGTCTTCCTATATTCTTAATATTGTCACAGAACTTTTATATTTAATCTCATTTTTGTTGCTTATTGTTTGGTGTGTGGTAGAAGAGGACTTGGAGAAACTACTATTTGCCACTTTCCATAATATGCCAACTACATATTATTTTTTTAAGATTTACCCTACATTTTTTGGATGATTTAGAACTCTTCATCCCTACAAAATGTGTCATCCCAAACTGTGTACTCTTCTTTTCTTTTTCATCTTCCCGCAGTCCCCAATTAAAATAACTCTACTATCTACTATCAAATTTTCAGTCTCATGAGCCTGCTTGCATTTTGGTTTAGATAGAGCTAGGAAGAAATGTCATTCCATCTCCAGCTCATTTCCAGCTATACCTGCAACTCCTTATCTGTGTTAAGGGCCTCTTGAATGCACTGTTTCCTCCACTATTCATCAATGACTCTCTGGTTGGTGATGTTGCCAGCATTTCAGACTATCCTCCCATTTAATTCGATAGTTTGTAACAGTTTAAACTTGAGATTATCTCCTCTTATCCCTATTTCTTTTGCAATCATATAGGCTATAAGTAAAGTTCCTACACAACTCCATTCTCAATACTTTGTGCAAGCTGCTACCTCTGCCTCAGCAGGCATCTAGCCAGACTGTCCACACAATGTACAACTTCACTGCCATGAGTCCTTGTCATAACAGTCCCAAGTGTGCCTATGCCTGGCAAGAGAAATCTTCCCTCTCCCAATCCCACCAAATGCTATAGACCACATTATCCTATTGGAATCCCTGTCAATAAAGCCATATTTTGGGGTCAGGAAAATTTAAGGCAGTTGCTTGGTGTGGATGCCTCATTGGCTGGAATAGGATAATCATAAAATCCCTGTCTTATTCATAAAAGCCTCTTGCCAAGGGTCATCATTCTGTAAGACCAAAGAGAAAAAAACACACAAGCTTCTTTAAATTTCTGTTGGGAAGTAGATAGATAAATGTAACACCAAAATAAGATGACAGAGTTGACAAGTATAATACTTTTCAGGAGCTTTTATAAAAAATTAAGATGACATTTTGACATAACAGATAGGAATACTTGCAGATTTTCCTTAGTCCCCTCACTGTCCAACTTTGCTGTGAAGAATATAATCTCATTCTGTAATTTGTGGCTTATGTATCATTTATATTTTTTTAAAAACTTCATTCACCAAATAAATGCTGATATGCTTCCACTCACAAAAATGTCATGTCTATCAACTTTGGGCTCAAACATACCAAAAGAAATGGCTTGTGGCTTTTTTTTTTTTTTTAAGATAACCTTTATCTTTCTCATTCCTTTCATGAAGTAAACTGTTACGTTTTGTTACCTAATCATCTCTTTCTCTAAGATGGCATGCAAAAAAATCAAATATCAGGAATCTTGAGCCTGTAAGTGTTTAAAATTGTCTTAGTAGGAATCTATCAAACTACCTGGAGAAAAAAATCACATTGATTTATAATTCAGTAAAAAATATTGTGACTTGACTTTAAAGTAGATCTAATTTGCAGCTAAAAAGAACAAAATTGTATTCTCATTTTCATTACGTATAGCTATTAATTTTATTGTCAACTGCTTATATAGTACTCTACAAAATAAATTTAGTGATTAAATAAACTACTGACTAGCATAGGAGGCTCCAAACCCAGATGCAGACAGGAAAACAGTAATAAAAGCCCGTGAAAAAAGAACTTCTTCAACTGTAATAAGATGAAAAATTCAAGTAGTGTGGGAAAATGAAATCTACCTGTAGAGGGAATTTTTTTGCTGAAGAATCTAATCACTGTATCTAGGCACACATGCACATAGCAGCAACAGTCTGAAAACAAATTACACTCAAGTATCTCTGGAACAATCTCATTCTAATGACACATTTACTGTTTAATATTCTAGGCAGAAGTAAGCTGACTGGAAGTCTTGGCTACTCATTTTCCAGGAATAATTTTGTTTACTTGTTTTAGATATGGTTAGAGAAGAACTGCACATCTTGTACCGTCTGTTAGAAGGGTTAATCACAGACTGCACTAAGTGTGTCACAGCACAGACCGAGTGGCTGTGAGACTGTGGTGAACAGCTCATCACAGGCTGAGTGTGAAGAGGAGCTGCTCATTTCACTGACTATTGGATGAAGGGAAGGAGCAAAAGCCATTCCTTCCAGAAAATCATGGCTCAGATCCAGTGGGGTTGTACTATTTTAGTTCTATGGGATCTTAAGAAACAAGTTCACTGTCTGAGAAATTACACAGCTATTTTTAAGCTTTACCCATGCATTTTTAGGTACAAATGCATAAATGCATTTTTTAGGACAAATGTCTCCTGCATATAGAGAATTTGATGTTGCTATATACATAATAAGTGTCACTAACCGTTCATGATGATAGGATTACTTCAGTCCTAGCCTCCAGTATTCTGTATCAAACTAAGCAACCATTTCAGTCTTAATTTTAGGAAGACTTTGGGAGCACTTTTTCAAACAGCACTAAACTCTTTTCTTGAAACTGTACAAGTACAGGATTTTAATGGGAGTGAAGAGAATTTTGCTATATGTAGGCATTTAGCATAATACACTTAAATATATGACAGCACTTTCTAGGACAGAAAAGTCTTAACACTCTTATCTTCAGCAGGCATCCTGTATCAAGTGTGCCATCATTCCTTACATAGAAATTTCCGTATGCTGAGAAAAATTCTTGAGCTGGAAAGTGAAGCCCTATGTCCTCACCTTGCAGTACGAGGTGATACAAAACAAGAAGGCAGGGGGAATGGTTTTAAGTTTATTATAAGCTTATTAATGAGAAATGTTATATTAGAAATACCTTCATAAAGAACATATTTTACTGATATTTTTTAGCAAATTAATGTGTGACGTTCAGAAGTGGAACAGTTTTCTGCTTGACAGGGATGACTATGACGTGCGGTGCACTGACTTTCACATGCTCATGTTTGTAGGTCTGAAGCAAGGGGGAGAATAAATCATTTCCATTTCTTTTCACTTAATGAGTACAGACTCCAAGAACATTTGACTTTGTATAGAAAACACCATACACAGTGAGTCACATTTAGTAACACAAATAGTTCTGCGCTTTCATTTTGCAATGCCTGAATTGTTATATTTGAGGAACAACACCTGCAGCCATCCTACTGAGGCCTTAAAAGTTATTAATTTCACCTGATTATTTACATCTCTTGCTTCTCACATTGTATGAAAGAAGAAAACTTCAGATAGAAGACATGATTCCCTTCAACAGAGAAAATATGTAATTTTGCTATCCAGAAAAGAGCAACAGGAACTCTCCTATAGACTTCGATCTCATTTAAACCAACACCACCTCTATGCATAGAAAAGGCAACACTCCTTGCTTAAAAGTCCCTCAGAAACCATAATGTTCAGAGTTCCTGCTTGCAAAGTTGGAACATACAACCAGAACTTGGCTGAAGTATGCTTTTGTATTTTCCTCTAGGAAATAAAGTAATGCTGTGTAAAACAGTAGTATCCAAGTTATTATTACCACGATAACGTGCAGTTAACAGTCTGTAAGGTAAAAATGTTTTCACTCTAAAATCCTGATCTATCATTCCTCTCTACCATCCCTTCCTTTTATAGGAAGGTGTAACTATGTAATATGAACTAGTAAGATAAAACATAAGTCTATCTATGTGGCTTGCTAGGCCCAGTTTACACCTTTGGCCTCTGACTACCTATACTATAAATTATGACAAGCTATTCCCCTTTGCCATTCAGAACAACTGTACTATTTTGGGTCTTCAGTCACCTCCTGATGCTTCCTTCTTGGCTGCCAGTTTCTGCAGTGCACCTGGACCTCAGCCACGTAAGTTCTTGACCATAGGAAATGCAGTAGGAGGTCTGCAGTTCCCTGTTCCAAACTTCAGGACCTTTTACACTAAAGTTTCCCACTTTACTATCTCATGTGAAGACAAACTCAACAAGAGAATTGACTGCTATGGGACTAATTCTTTACAAGGCTGTTCAGAGAAGACCAGGGTGAATCTTAATACCGTGTGCATGGAACAGCTTTGGACTGGCCTATGCAGTGTGATTTTGATGAAGAAATTATTGTAAATACTTAATACTGAGAAGCCCTTAATCCTTCAGTTTGCACTGACTGTGGTCCGGAAAGCATCAGACACAGCCATGTCACTTGTGTTAGGTAGAGGCCTATCTGGCTTAGGAAAAGCATCAGGAATGAGACGTTCAGACTTCCTGTAGGAAAGTGAGCCCTGACTGATTAGTAGCTCTAAGCTTTTTTAACTAACTTCTGTCATCGCAATAGCAAGATGTCTCCCAATAGGATAGGATGACCATGGGTTGACAATCATGGAGAGTCAGTGGCTACCAGACTTAAGAACAACTTAACAACAGTCACAGAGATGTTCCTTTGTTCTGCTTTCTTTCAGCCCATAATAGGCACGTAATCATTCCTCCTCTCTGGTAATAACTGTAGAAAGTATAACCACAGTTTAGAGCAAGATACTTGTAGTAAGTATTCCTAGCATGATCTGGCCCACAGGATGGTGAAAACCTTAATAGCAGGTTCTGAATGTAAATGCAAGGGCTATAATCAAGCTTAAGGAGCACTGAAATTGTGTGCCGGGATCAGGAACAGTCCAGATACTGGGATACTGCAAGGCTGTGAGTGGAAAGCAAAAAAGGGAGTCCAGAATCTGTTTTGTATGATTTAGGACAAAGGGAGGGAAAAGAGTTCATTAAATCATACACTAAAGTATAAATTATTAGCTTCAGCTGAGATTAAATGATGCCAGATTGAAGCTTTTTTTCCATGCTAGGGTCATATCTCACTTTCATGCTTAGTTACTACAAAAGGTTTTATGTTTTGCCTTGATGCAGTGATTAAAGGGCAGAACTCACCATTTGTGCTAGAAAAGATAAATAATTTGTTTACTTCAATAGGGCACAGCAAAAGAGGATTGTGTGGATTAACAGGGAATACTTCAAACAACCCTCCCCCTCAGGACAAGATACAAGAGGCATGTTTATCTACTTTTCATATTAATTTTTTAATCATTTCTTAGCCTCTGCAGTTAATGCACCATAGTAAAATTTTACTAACTTCACAAGTTACCTTAAAAATATCACTGGTTGAAGAATAAAGTCTATTATAGAAAGCACAGAAAATATCACACTGCTTATGGAGAAACGTGGTCTATTTGTAGAGAGACTGCATGTATTCTGCAGAGGGCAATCCTGTCTCAGTATATCCCAGAGTACTGAGAAAGTGTCAATAAGCATGTGAATAAGGGAAGGTCATCAAGATAATGTGTTTCTGCACCAAAATTGCTAAGAAACTGCTACCACTGACCTGGAGGGAATTGAACTGAAAGCTAGTTAAAGGATAAAAGGCAAGGATAGGCAGTTAAAGGATAAAAGGCAAGTAAAGATGAACAGTCACTTTTGAGGCTAGAGGTGAGTCAGCAG
The DNA here is from genome assembly GCA_004320125.1 of Scolopax mira. Taxonomy (NCBI): domain Eukaryota; kingdom Metazoa; phylum Chordata; class Aves; order Charadriiformes; family Scolopacidae; genus Scolopax; species Scolopax mira. The sequence goes on from BJBW01004184.1 coordinate 100,493, forward strand.
TGTTGTCCCCCCAGGGATCAGTGCTGGTGCTGGTATTATTCCTGGAGATGGGAGTGAGTAGTAACACCTTTGCACCGACTTGATGAACATTTGTTGAAGGATGTTTTGAGTCACCCAATTCCATTGTGCCTACTGGTAGTGTCCCCCAAACTCCTTAAAGTGGTACCTAGCCCCATGCTTCTTCCTCCCCCTCTGGAGGGAAAGGAACAGCTCTGAGCACCTCTGCCTGTAAGAGCAGCTGCCTCCACATTAGAGAAGATATGGCAATAAAGAAAAGTTCATGTCTCTTTGCAGCTGTGGGAAGTCTAGTAGAGGACAGGGCAATGCTACGTGACACAGTTTCTGTCTTAGTCATGTCCAGGGCCTTCACCCAGGGTGCTGTGGCTTCTCATAGAGCCTGGGCTCTAGAGGGCTCAAGGATGGGTGTGATGCCTCTTGCTTCTCAAGTGCTATTGAAGCTGGGCACACTTAAGCCCAGCTGTGATGGCTGTCCTGAGTTTGTTTCCAGTTCACTAATCATTTGAATTCCTATCTAAAGAAACCTGTTCCTTGTCCAGACATATGTAAAGGCAATCTTCTGCAAGCTTCTGAAGAAAGCATTTTTCTCACTGAGATCTGCATCAAAGCAGCTTTTCTACCTGCTTGAGGTTACAAGGCAATCAGAGCTCCATACAAAGCATATTTCCTTCCTTTAAAGTTAAGGAAATGGTAACAGTTAAGAAACCGTAATCTCCAAATGTTTTAATAAGAACACTGTGTGCTGCAGCAATTGTCATGGACATAAATCATTACTCAGCAGTCACTTAACTCATGGTACTGCCCAATATCCCTTAAACACACCAAGAATAAATAAATTCCAGCATAAATAGTATTCTACTAAACATGAAAAAGTTTTCAATGTTAAGGAACTCTGTGTCTAAAATACTAATTTCCCATTTCTGAAAATTTTGTGCTTTCCCAATCCGTTTTATTAACTTCTTCATTACCCAAGGCATAAAAAGACAACACCGTTGCAGCCAATTGCAAAGATGTTTTTAGGAAAAGTTTACCAAATAAGTACAATGAGCATTGCAGAGGGTGTCGTGGTCAAAACCACGACAAGAGGGTTATACAAGTCAGTAACACATAGTAATTCCAGCTCCTCATTTTCTCAATTGTGCTATTCTTCAAATATAGTTAAGCAGACCATGTAGCCTGGCCTTAAAGCTAAAATCTGACACTGAAAATCATAGAATCATTGAATACTAGAATTGTCTAGGTTGGAAGGGACCTTAAAGTTACAAGGCACATACAGAACCTGAAGAGCATAGGAATTCTGAAAGAAAAAGTCCCTCCACAGAATGATCTTTTACAAATTAAGTAAACTCAAAGAACACCTTCGGCACTAACACAGTCTCTCTGTCTTCTAAATTTGCTTCTATACAAAGCTCTTTGCCACAGACAGTGGTTGGGATAGTTGCTTTTCAAAAGATTAGTATTATACTTGTAAAGGTGAGCCTTCACAGCTGTAGCAACTCCCCAGTGTCCCACCTAAACCAAGTCTAAACTCTCAAGTTTAGGGAGCCATTTGGAAAGTCAGAATCCTCTGTGGTTTACCTTCATGTATTTTTCACATAAACATTTCGGTGCAGTCTAGTGGCAGATGAAATTATATGCCAGGTTTTACCTAACGCTATTTATATATCAGGTTTTACCTAAGCCTATCTCAGTAATATTAAATGTATCACCTCCATTTAGTAATCCATCTTCTCGAACCCAGTTAAAACAACATGAAGAATTTGGTGCTACTTGAAAAAAAATGTTTTGCTGCACATTTCAATTATGCAGCACTTCATTGACATACTGGCTGTCTAGGCATAACCCTTGATAATCATGAAAACATTAAAATCAGTGCATAAGAAGGAGAGTTTCATGATTTGTTTCTATAAGGAATCACATTATCAACTGTATCATCAGCAAGCAGATAATAGACCTTGGTCTGGGTTTCTCCTGTCAAAATTGTTAGTGAAATACTCATACTTTTTATTTCCTTCATCTCTAAGCAACAATGCCCTACATACTCTCTGCATTTTCAATTTACTACTTGCCTTTCTTTTTTATTCCAATAACTGGAAAGAAAACCACCATCAACTGCCTTGCCATTTTTAAATCAAAAAAAGCATTAGGGACTTCTTTTTGAATTTTTATTACTGTCTAAAATTTTTATTTAAAAGTGAGATCATTATATAAACTAAAGTAACAGTTCTACATCTCTGGTAGAAATGTAATTTACAGATTTCAAATTGACTTAAGCTCTAATTCATCGCAGTTATACTTTCTTCAGTTTAAGGCCATTAAGTAACATTCCTAGTAGTATTTTTACAACCTTTTGAAAAACACATTAAAGCCCGACATCCTAACCATTGTTTGTCATCAATCTTAATCGACCCTGATAACATACAATTACAGTCTCTTTTCAGCCAATAGCAGCTCCAGATATTGGCACTGACATTTTTCAGGGCTCAGCTCAACACATTTTCCATCCCAGTCATACCAACAGCACAGCCCCATTTGTTTCAAATCAATGATTACTGAGCTACAATCAAAGGATTTTTTTAAAATCCCTCCCAAAATGCTTCTTATGTCTTAGTGTGAGTTCAGCCTGCCTGTGCTGGGGGCTGGTGAGCAGTTGTGAGCTGGGAGTTGGATAGCTGCTCCTGATAAGTAAAGCCTGGCTTTTGCTCAGACAGGCTGAGAGTTATCCTGCATCTGCTGCTGGGAAAGTCACAGGCTGGTCTGAGGTTGGCACAGAGCCATCTGAGCAAAACTCACTAACACAAACTAACCAGTACAACCAAAAGCACATGCTCATTTCTGCATGCAGCCTACAGCGCCTTGTGCAGCCACCACCATTCCAAGGCAGAGGGACTGAGGGGCCCAAATCCTCCTTCATACCTCCCCTCTTTCCACCTTCTGATCTGTCAGGCATGTGTTTGTGGCCACTGCAGAGCATGTCTGACAGATGCCATGTCATAGCCTTCCTTCTTCTTTTTCTCCCTGCGCCTGTCACCTGCATTGCAGAGTACAATACTTAGTTTGGCCCACTGGTTTTCAGTTAGACACAGACCACAGGCACTGGGAGAGGCTCTGCAGTGCCTCTTACAGATATTCTTAGGGGTTCGTGTAGTTTTTACAGAGTGACGCACAGATACTTAGGCGATGTCTCTCAAGATGGGGTCTTCCTTGAGCATCACCTGCCTCATTTCCTTATGAGACACACTTTTTCTTAGCATGAAAAAGCACTTCAATAACAATTCACTATAGTGAAGCTTTCCTCTTTAATCAACCAACAGGTAGATAGTTTTATCAGACAGATATATATACTGTTTCTTTTGCCTATAGGACCTTACTCTGGCAAACATAAATAATTTCAATCTCACAGGCACTAACATTAAAGATGAATTATTGAATAACCTAGAAGTGTTTTCAAACTTAGGTATTCATGCACCATTCTGAACCACATCCTCTTTTAAGGACTGTTCACCACTTGGACCCTGCACTGGAAGGGAAGGGAGTAAACCTTCTGCACATCTGACCTGTATACCATGACCAGTTTCCACCAAACCCCTTCAGAAAGGCTTCATGTGAACTCATGTCCAAAACCTGCTGAAGTTGAAGAAGAAGCTCTTCAGTCTTCTGCCTGGGTATGGCAGTCCTCTTTAAGGTCCACCTCAAAATCTGCTTCTGGATCTAAATATCTGTTTATTCACCTCAGATTCTGCTTCAAATCAAATGTTTCTTTTCCTGAATCACACGCTTCTAAACTGACCTGTCATTGCATACCTAGGATGTCAGGAATATTTAATTGACACCTATACAAAACAAAAACCTTTAGAAAGATCTCTGTCCCCTTCCTCCACCTGTTGGCTCCAGAGGCACAGATGTCTCAACGCAGGGATTTGAGCACAGCCCAGCTTACTGTGGCACTGAAGGCAGTTCCTGGGAGGGTTCCCATGTTCCCATGAAGGCTGAGGAGACCTTGGTGGCAGCTCTTGACAGTCCAGAGACTGTCAGTGAGGCTACAGGGAGCTTGAACAGGAGCAGTGTGGCTTCCAGGAGAGTGGCAGTCTTTTTTATTTTTTTTCAATAAAAAGGACAAAACTCTCCTCCATGCTGACGAGTATATGGTTCTGTGAGAGGAAGAGCTTATACACTGGGGTGCCTGCGGACTGGAGGAAGGCAAATATCACACCGGTCTACAAAAAGGGCAAGAAGGAGGACCCAGGGAACTACAGGACAATTAGTCTCTGGGAAAATAATGGAGCAACTCGTACTGGATGTCATGTCCAAACACATTGAGTTTAAAGAAGTTATTAGAAGTGGTCAACATGGATTTACCAAGGGTAAATCACCTTCAACCAATCTGATAGCTTTCTATGATGTTATAATTAGATGGCTGGATGAGGGGAGAGCAGCAGATATCATCTACCTTGACTTCAGCAAGGCTTTTGACACTGTCTCCCTCAACATCCTCGTTAGACAATTAAGGAATTCTGGGCTAGATGAGGGGGCAGTAACGTTGAGGTGGATTAAGTCCTGGCTGTGTGATAGAACTCAGGGTGTTCTAATTAATGGAGCAGGGTCAAGTTGGAGGACTGTGACCAACGGCATCCCCCAGGGGGGGTGCCCAGTCTTGTTCAACATATTCATCAATGACCTGGACGAGGAAAAGAATCTAATGAGGTTCAATAAGGGCAAATGTAAGGTCCTGCAGCTGGGGAGGAAGAACCCCAAGCACCATTATAGGTTAGGGGTGGATCTTCTGGAAAGTTCTGTGAGTCCTGGTGAATGGCAAACTCTCCATGAGCCAGCAATGTGCCCCTCTTGCCAAGAGGGCCAATGGAATCCTAGGCTGCATAGGGAAAAGTGTGGCCAGCAGGTCAAGGGGGGTCATTCTCCCCCTCTACTCTGCAGTGGTGAGGCCACAACTGGAATATTGCATCCAGTTCTGGGATCCTCAGTTCAAGAGGGTCAGAGAACTACTGGAAGGAATCCAGAGTAGGGCAACAAAGATGATTAAGGGATTAAAGCACCTCCCTTATGAGGAAAGGCTCAAAGAGCTGGGGCTCTTTAGCCTGGAGAAGAGAAAGCTGAGGGGAGACCTTAGCTAAGTTTACAAGTTCCCAAAGGGTGGGTTGAAGGATGATGGAGCCAGACTCTTTTCAGTGATTTCCAGCAATAGGACAAGGGTCAATGTGCACAAGCTCAAATATAGGAAGTTCCAGTCACATATAAGGAAAATCTTTACAGTGAGAGTGACAGAGCACTGGAACAGGCTGCTGCGAGAGGTCGTGGAGTCCCCTTCTCTGGAGATTTTCAAGACCCACCTGGATGCAGTGCTGAGTAATGTGCTCTAGGCAACCCTGCTTAGTATGGGAGTTGGACTAGATGATCTCTAGAGGACTCTTCCAACTCTGTCTAATTGATGAATCTGTGAAGCCATGATATGAATGTATCATACTAAGAAAAAAAAGCAGTCACTTGCTGTATCTAGTTCTTCAGTGTTTGTGGTCTAATACATCTTTCTGGTATGTGTCATTGCAGTCCATCCTCACCTGCACAGCCAGGTCTCCTGGACAGATTGGGACTTGCAGGCTTTGAGGACTAGAAAGCACAGACTGTGCACCATGTGTATGTGTGCACATACAGGACAACTGATGAGGGAAAGGAAAAAAAGCTTCTCTGAGCAGAACCTGTGACCAAGACTAGCCATCTTAAACCATTACGAAAAGAAAAATTACACCAAATTCAGCATCAATTCTAATACTTCCAAAGCAAGAAATCCAGAGCATCACATAGGCCATGTTTCACAAACATGAAACAGAAGGGTGAATGGGCTGTGTATGCTTGCTTCTTGCCTATGTGTTGACAACGCAGTGTCCGAAACCTCTCCACTTCTCTTGGCAGCACCAGGAAACAAATCAATCAAATAGGAGTTGAGATAAACCAGATTACGGATACCATTAAATACACAACCTACTGACGGCCATTGTATTCTTCAAAATGGCCAGCGACTGGAAGAACTTGGTTGAATTCACAGCTAGGTAGCAACATGCTGGTTTTTAGGAGAGACACACAGAAACAAAGCCTGGTCAGGCATCTAGATTCTTCACATTCCTAAGAGACCCATGGATCTTTCCCAGACTGGTGTTCAAGCAGGCTCCCCGTAACAGACTGCCTTATCTTGGCACACCTCCTGGGTACAGAGCTTATACCACTGCAGGAACAGGCTGCACCAGGCTCTCCCTGATTTTCTTTGTCTTACAAACCAGTGCTGGGGAATTGACTCCTTCAGAGGGTGAGAAAGAGAGCTCTGAAGACTGTGGCAGAAGAGCGAATAGCTTTTATCTCCTCAGCAGGCTGTAGTGGGATTTTCAAACCATACATCTACTGATGCAGTCCTGCTGTGTGTGCTGTTGGCTACTCCCACAAGTGTAAAAAACAACTGTCAGGCTCCTGCAGACCTGGAGAAGCTGGCAGCAAGAGGAGGGTGGGGGAAAGGCAGAAGCAAGGAGGCAAAGCTGCACCATGAAGGAGCAAGGCAGGGAAGGAGAGAGGGAAGAGCCAGTCCTATGGGGTGCCTCAGGAGCCTCCGCAGGGTGCAAGAAATATCACTGGGTGTGCAAAAATTACTAAGGAGGGATTTTAGAAATTCATAGACTCTTATCCGTGAAGATACAGAGATCCCCTGCAGGAAGGGAATAGAGAGGGAAGAAATTTGTTCCTTAGATAAATCAGCCACAAGTGCCACATAAGAGCCGTTGAAGTGAAGCTTAATTGCTTTTGCACCATTGACGAGAAAAGTTAAGTGAAAATGTTGTGTTTGCTCCTCATTTAAGGAAAGACTCTTCACCTCTGGCCTGAAGTATATTGACTTCTGCAAGCTCTTTCTGTTCCTCTGTGTTTATAAGTTCAAGGCTAATATATCCTAAAATAAGTTGTTCCTTTTACAATGCATATATGCTTCCTTAAATCTATGCTGAAGAATTACTCAATCAGACTTTCTGTTCTGGAGCTTGCCGTTAGCACACTGCGTTTTCCCTGAGCTCTCTGGCTCAGCAACTTTATGTCATATGCAGCAATTGCAAGTATTAATAAGGAGTAGGCAGAATGCTTCGTCTCCCTTGGCAGCATTTTAAACACAAAGCCAATATCAGCAGATGCACAACTAGCCACTGAAAAAAACATTTTTTAAATTTTTTTTTAAGTACTTCTCCTGATATGTGATATGAGAAACCCACTGCAGTGTTTAGGAAGGAGCCAGGGTACTTTTTTTATGGCTATGAGCTCCATTGCTGATAGGACTCGGAGCCAGCAACTTGTGGGCATGGATGCCCTGCTCCAGGGCTGGCAGTGGAGGGAAGGCTGGAGGTAGGTTCCAAGGATCACACAGCAAGGAGCAGCAGGAGGCTGTGTTCTCAGCTCTCCCTTCACCTATTTGGTAAAATATTGCTGTAAATCAAAAACAAGTATTTATTTAAGCACCTCTCTGGTACATCAGAATACCCACATCCTCATCCAATGAGTTAATTGTACAAAAAATAAGGCATACTTAAATTTACAATGAATTAGTGTGATTATGACAAAAGCCTTTCAGAAAAACTTTTCCTAGGCATAACCAATAGTGTTTTGTTCTTCATTTTAAAACATTAAAAGGTTCCTTTCTTATTACAAAAATGTATGTATCCTGAAACAATGTTTTCATCTGAAGGTAATGAAAAGAAGATCTCAGTTCCCCAATATCTAAAACCACATTCCTTTTTCTGTATATTTCTGTCCTGTAATTTTAGAAAGGATTAACTTTACATAGCCTGTTTCAATATCAGCCATATATTCTCTTTCAACCTGCTGTAGTATGACACATCCTGGATAATAAACCTTGAGATATTTGGGCTGTAAATGGAAGAGTCAACTCAACCAGAACTACAGCTGTGCTGCTGGAACCACAGCAATAAACACAGACTGCGTCCCTTCAGTTTTCTTTTCCTTGAATCCACCTTCAGGAAATTTGCTAATCTAAAAATTTAATTTACCTGAATCAAGTTTCTTCAAAATTTTGCCAATTTAGATGTGATATCTTTGTGATACTGTACCTGGGTCCTATTCTAACTAATAGTTCTGAGCAGATTTCTATATACAAGTGCTCCTGAAATGCATCTGCTTATGGTTGATAGAGATTTTATAGCAAAATCAAGTCTTAACAGCCTCTGCTTTTTCCACATGCATATCCTTGAAACATACTTATTCTATAACCTTATTAAGATATTTTCTCTTGCTATTTCTTACATCATTTAACATCCCAGTACAGTAAATGTGCCCTCCATTGGAGGGCATTGCCAACATGTAGCATAAATACTCCAACATGAATATTTTCCTTTTCGATATTATGCATTTTGAAAAACTCTTCTTTTTCCAAATTTTTAATCAATGTTTGCTTGATGCCTGCTTTTTAATAGATTTTAAAAAGGGACTGATTTCCTTACAGTCATCCTCATTTCGTTAAACATGGTTCTGTTTTCATAGTGTATATATACAGGTATTAATCATTTCACACAAGAGATGTTTGTATTCAAAATAACCTTATGACAGTTTGTATAAATCAGTTCCAGATTCGTGTTACCCAATGGGATATTTTTTTTGCTTATCAGAAATATGATTCTCATTCTATCAGATATATACTGGTTTAAGGAAATTTAATATCTGTGTCTTAGTCTCTAGTTCTGTGGGTTTAATTTTTTCCCCTGGTATATCATAGAGAAAAAAAGAATGTGCACAAAATAAAATTTTTATAAAGCCATCAAATCTGAGTATAACCACTGGCATCTATATGAGAGTCTGATATTGCTTAAATGGAAATTAATTTTAAATTTTATTTTTTGTTCAATTGTAGAAAGGAAATCTCTTCTCACTTTTGTGGGACTTCATAATGCCAACCACGAATGCAAATTGACTCATCAGATTCTCATGAATAAGGGGTGGGAGAGAGCTGCCAGTCAGGGTGTGCCCAGATGATGTGGTTTAGGCAGAATTGGCCTATGACAGAAACAGATGTTACCTGAGTAATGTTGAATGAATAACACCATGGAACACCTCTAAGGGATGTGCAATGACAGCTTTGGACAGTAGATATAAATGCTGTGCTGAGACTAAGATGCCCAGAATGATTTTTATGAATGCTACAGTTGTTTTAAATTATTAAATTCATAGAATCATAGAATAGTTTGGGTTGGAAGGGACCTAAAAAGGTCATCTAGTCCAACTCCCCCTGCAATGACCAGGGACTTCTTCCACTACATCAGGTTGCTCAGAGCCTTGTCCAACCTAACCTGGAATGTTTCCATGTCTCTGAGAAACCTGTTCCACTGTTTCACCACTCTCATTGCAAAAAATTTTTTCCTTACCTCTAGTCTGAATCTACCCTCATTTAGTTTAAAATCATTACCCCTTCTCCTATCCCTTCAGGTCCTGCTAAAAAATTTGTCCCCATCTTTCTTATAAAACCTCTTTAAGAACTGAAAGGCTGCAATAAGGTCTCCTCCAAGCCTTCTCTTCTCCAGGCTGAACTCCAAACTCTCTCAGCCTGTCCTCATAGGATAGGTGCTCCATGCCTCTGATCATTTTTGTAGCCCTCCTTTGGATACACCCCAACAGGTACATCTCTTTCCTATGCTGAGGGCTCCAGAGTTGGATGCAGAACTACAGGTGGGGTCTCACCAGAGCAGAGTAGAGGGGCAGAATCAACCTGCTGGCCATGCTTCTTTTGATACAGCCTAGGATATAGTTGCCTTTCTGGGCTCTGTTTGCACATTGCCAGCTCATGTTCAGCTTTTCATCCACCAGAACTCCCTTCTCAGCAGGGCTGCTCTCAATCCCTTCAACTCCCAGACTGTATTGATACTGGGACTTGCTCCAACCCAACAGTTATTTGTAAACCGTTGGTAATAATTAGTAAATATCTCTCTGATTCTCCAATATTGTCTTTATTGGATGCCAGTGATGCACATGTGAAAAAAAACTTGACCCATATATTGAAGAAATAGAACTGACCACAGTTACTTAGAGAACTTTAAAAAGCCACAGTTCCTGGCTCAAAAACCACCTTCATTACTTGTTCTTAAAAGTGCTGTTGCAATTCAGATAGATGCTGGTAATAAACTATTTTCTTACAGAACATGTTTGAGACTGCAGTATGACATTTATACAAAAATGAAGACAAAACAGTGTCAGGTTTGTGTCCACTTTAAGTCAGGAGCTGGAAAGATGTCAAAAATATCTTTGTACAGGATAAAGAGTTACTAATGCTCACATCCATAATTTTCCAGTTTGGAGAAATGAGGAGAAAACTTTCTGAAGGTAAAGTTTTTAAAGATGAATATTCAAAGTAACATCACAAATAGAAGTGTTCTATAAAATCCGAATCATATGCCTGACTCTGTATCACAGATGCTCTGTAGTGTAATGATGTCTGGGAAGGCAGAGGTAGCTGCAGTGCTCGTAAGGAGGGACCACATGTGTAGGGCACTGCAGTCCAAGGATAACAAAGAAAACTGTAATCACACCTCATTACCAGTGGAGCAAAGCAGATATGTGTCTTCTCATCCATACAGTAGGAGAGTGCTTCGCTTTCTGGAGCACACCTGAACAGAAGCTCCTTATAAATGCTTCCTAACAAGGAGCTCCAAAATGAGTTAGCGATAAAGTGTGTCTGGGGTTAGCGGTATTTCTTGTAAATTTCCTAACAACTCCCATGTGGTTTGGTTGCTTGCACCTCATCCCAACAAATCCATGTAAAATACAATTAAGTAATCACTAATAAAATTTTATTTATTATTAGTTATTTTCTTTTATGCCACTTTAGATTCAGAAGATAAGAATTTCCTATCAGAAAACATCACCCATTTATGTAAACTTTACTTGAATGACTCGCTTGACTTCAAACACATTGCTGTTTTGAAAGTACAATAATGACAAACAAACCAGAAAAGCAAAGGACACCCATAAGAATGTCTTTTATGAAATCTATGCATTTCAACTCCCTGTACATCTTGTACTGTAAATAGACTATCAACACAGTTTCAAGCCTAAGTCTTGCTGCGTTTAATTTGTTACAAAGTCCCTTGGTATTTTCATGAAAAGAGTGCCTACTGGTCTAAGCTTTAATTATTTTCTTAATTTTAAAGAATAATTCTGTGAAATCTGAGACAAACTTAATTAGCTTATACTGAATGCGATGTCTTAAGCTCTGCAGAATGCATACACACATAATTAAAGATGAGTACCCTGAATGTGAAGGCAGGTCAAATTGGAGGGGCTTATTTGTGATTTCAAGTCTTCTTTCACTTGTATATCATATATACACTGCATTAATTTGGTGTTTGTAAATGAGAAGAACTGCTATATTGTTTAGACCAGTGCAGCTCTTAACAGTCCAAGTGCCATTCAGTCCAAGTGCTACTCACTCATCACCAGGCATGATGAATGGTGGTGGCTGTAGGAAAACTAGTTTCTGTTAAGCATAAGATTGCTTAAAAGGACATTTTAATCAGATTGCTCCATCCATGTATTAACACTTTTGTCAGCAAAATGTTGTAATTCTTGACAGGAACAATCCTGTATAAGCAAGGATTTTTCTTAATATTGCACTTCAGATTTAGTTTGAGATATCCTGTTCAGTTGTTTTTTCTTTCATTCATGACCATAGAGGAGGCCTAAATTCTACCCCTGAGTAGGGAAAGGAATATTCTTATCTCACTGATTTTTGTAAACAAACAGAACCTCCCCCATTTCACTTACTTGTAACAAATTGTCAATATGTTTGTACTCAAAAGTCTACTTACAAGACTGAGATAGACAACTTAACATAATTTAGGACAGTGACACAGGATATGAGACACATTTCCAATGGACAAAATGCATCTACCCCAAAATACACCAGAGGACAGTCTGACCAGTGCTTTTTATGAGGAAATTCTTCTGAATGAACAAAGATTGTCACAGACAGAAAATAATATTTCGTGTTTCTATTATTTATCCTGTTCTGAGTAATAAAGAGTCATCTGTACTTTCTTGTGTCTGTTTATATTTCAGTGATGTTACCCTTAAAGTAACATATTTATGTTTGTTTTTCATGGTGTGCTGAACTAGTACACAATGTTTAATAGTCATAAATTCTGTTAGAAAAATGGCAGATATGGAAACATTAATTTTGTTGATTTTTTTTGTATGATCCAATCAACATTATCTTTTAGTATGAACACATTCAAAGGAATCTTTGCAAATAATTAAGCATTTTCATTTTGCAATTTCTTTGTGATACAAAGGAAGACACAGTGTTTTACAATGTCAATTCCACTGCCCTGGAATGATTACAGTAATTAATTAGGTGGAACAATAAATAAATTATCTCGTTTCCTCATGATTACTTCTCAGCAGCTATCAGTAATATTTGCTATTACGGAGGAATATGGAGGATGTAACACTGGTCTTCCTGATAAACCACATTGTAGAAGAGCAGGCAAAAATTGTAGACGTTAGAACTGAGGTTCGTAGAAGAGTAATTGCATCTGAATAAATGAAACATTGTAAGACTGCTTTCAGTTAGTCAGATAAGGTAAAAATAGGAAAGAACTAAAGATTACCCACACTACCCTTACATTCACTTATAACACCTGGCTTGTTAAAAAAGTTAAATTAGTTTACTTCTGCTTAACTTGCACTTTGCTACACTTAGAAAGGAAGACTAGTAAAGACATGAAGATGATTTGCATCGTCACATCATTGCTTAATGGCTTAATGGTGTAATGTCTGTCTTCTCCCATTTCTCCCCTCTGCACACTCCCCCCTTACCACTCTTTTCCTTCCCACAATCCCTTTCCTCTAGCCCTGGCTATGGAATGTGCCCATTCCAGCAAACGTAAAATTGCACCATGAGTCAAGCCTCAGAAAACTATCCAATTTTCCTGCTGGCTTATTCAACACTTGAGGGTTGAATGGGTGCCAGAGCTGGCACAGGATCCATAACAAGAATGTATGGCCCGAGGTAAGGCAGCAAGTTGAAAACCAAGGAGACCATCCTTCCTTATTCTGGTAACTCTGAACCATTAATTTACATAATTGCATGCCCCAGAATCAAATCTACAGAAAATTTCCAGATTTGCTGAGAAAATGGTGTGAGGGAAAAAGAGAACTTGCAGTTCCCCTGGTGAACAGTGAGGAGAATATGAGTGCTGACCACCCAGCTGTGGTGGGGTAGGGTTAAATGGGGTCAACATGATTAATCCAGCACTCTTCATTGACCTTAAACCTGGGGCTTCTACAATAAGAAATAATTCAGTTGTTGGATTATTCAATTCAATATGTTGGATTATTAAAAATATAAAGATGACATTGTAGAAGCAAAATTATAAAGGCTGAGATGCAGAGGAATTGCAACTTGCAGTGAGTGCCACGAGTAGGAAAAAGCATCTGTAAGGGTGCTATAAATAAAAAAGAAAGCACCAGCAAAGGGTGTTCTGTTCATCAGCAAATTGGGCAAGTTTTTGACAGATAACAACGAGGAGGCTAAAATGTTCAATTACTTTTTGCATCTGCCCTCTGTGAAAAGTTGAGCTGCAGCACAGTAGACACTGATAACAGTAAAAGAGGTAAGAGCTCATCCTCTGGTAATGAAGAGAAATGTTTACACATTGGCTGGGTTTGATGAGATACTGAGATGTTTAAAGAACTGATCAATGAAGTCTCAGGCCTCTTTTTGCTTATCTTTTAGAGCTGATGGAGCACAGGGAGCATAATGCATTACTGCAAAAGGCAACAGGCCTATCTTTGAAAGAAAAAAGGAAGACCTGGGAGTTATTGAACTGCAAGCTTAGTTTCAGCTCCTGAAAAATAATAAAGCAAATAGTCTGTTTATTTGCAGATAGATAAAATTTCATAGGAAGATGAACAACAGGCAACATAGCTTTCTCTAGAAAAAGCCATTTCAAACCAATTTAATTTCTTACTTCAACAAAGTTAAAAATCGTTTATGTCAGATGTCAATTATTTTAATGTCTTTAGTGTTTATCTTATTCTTAATATTAATCTCTTTCTCTGTAGGTCTTTAAAAAGGGCTGGACTGCTCCCTGCCAGAGATGTTGTAAGTATAGTAAATCCTGCCCTCAGATCAGAGGTTAATGGGAGAGGTTAGTCCAGCTTGTCTGTGTCTCTGGTAAATTAAAAAGGACATTCAAGGCACTTTTAGTCTTCACAGCAAAGCAGGAAATAATAAAAATAATTCAGCCTTAAATGAAGATCAGCTTGAATACGTTTGATATGATTGTGAGATAGTTATGCTATTCTAATATGCAGCACAATGAGCAGCATTTCCTATTAACTAAGGTAGTAATGAAATAATGTTAACTAGGGACCTCTTATAAAGGAGCTACTAACGGCTAAGTAGCTGAGGCTGAATCAGCTTCAATCCAAACAACAATAACATGATAAATGCTCTTTCTGCAAATGGGCATCTAAGATATACACATAAATACATACATGAAAAGCCCCTTCGTGTGTGATTTTAGCTCTCCTGAATGCTTAGGAAGTAAGGTTGTTTTGCCAAGACAATAAAAAGGATAAATTGCACGGAGAAGTGCATTGTGTTATCTGTGATGGGAAGACAGGCTGACCAAGAGCCTGGAGCCTGGAATTTGCTTTTGCTGACTCAGAGGTGCAGAGACAAACCATGTAGGTCAACTTCTGTTACTTTTATTTTCAGAGTGCTGTGGCCCTGTAAAAAAAAATACACTTTTTTCCCTAGGACACCGTTTTGTAATCATTATTTTGTACCCTATATAAGGTAGTAACTTCAATCTCTTGATGGGAAGTGGTTGTACCAAGAGATACCTGCTCTCTAAGAAGTGAAGACACACATCTACTGCATGGAATGGGCACACTTTAAGTATTTAAATCTTACTATGACAAGAGCAGCAATCATAAGGTTACTAGAACTCTGTATGAGCATTAATTAATTGGTATTAATTGACAAATAATTCCTGAAAAATCATTAGAAGTATTTAATAAAGCTTCTAACAATGCCTGCAGGTTTTGAAGATTTTCTTTATGACACCAACATAAACAAATTAATGTAATATTGCTTCAATCATTGTTTTAATCTCCAGCATGTTTTTAATTTTTGGTCTTGGTCTATATAGCATAAATGAAAAATCAGGCAGTAAAAATGTTTTAAAATCTCAGTGTCTGGTTTCTGATCTTTTAAAACCATATCAGTTCTCCTGCCTTTTCAATGCAAAACTCCACACAGACTAAAGAAACAATTCCATAGTGACTCCAGGCAGAGATTTGATGGAAAATTAACTACACTGGGAAACATGAAACAGTCCTTGCTGAAAAACAATATTGTGGTCTGATACCTCTCTTAAAGTTTTTCTCTATGTATAAGATAAACTTGCACTTTATTTTTGTTTTATTTCGTCAAGAAACTTAAGAATATTCATAGCTTTGATCATACATGACTCCTTCTGAGACAGACCTTTACTTCTTAATGTCACCCAGCATAAAAGTCTCAATTGATAACAATGAATTATTTTATTTGTTGGGTTTTAAGCAAGGGCTTATACTTAATAAAAGAGAATGAAAACAACTTGTCAGATACATGGAAACATCAAGAAGAACTATGCAAGTTTGGTGAAATTCTATAAGCAATTTGAGCAGGAGTCTTCTCACAGGAAGATGCTTAATTAAATCAGAATACAGACAGCAAAGCAGTGAATGCCTTGGAAGTCCAGAGCTCCGTGAAGTTTACATTCATCTCCAGGGTAATGCAAATTACTTGAGTGCATAGCAAGAAAAAAAGAGAACAAGTGTTCAAACAAGGGTCAGCTTACTGCTGAGTTGCCTTTTGCCACTTAGCTCACAGAAATGTGAAATGCTCAAAGGCATCTTTCACAGGATATACACCATACTGGGCATCACTTCCAAGGCTGAGAATTATTTTGTCAAAATTTAGTCTGTACATTAGGAAATATCTTTATTTTCAGTTTTGACTATAGTAAGTATCTGACTTGGGTGTGACGTGGGAAAGAATATCTAGGACTCTTTGTTCCTTTTATCTGGAGAGAGATAGACACTTCCTTTTGTCTCATTTTGTGGGCAGAGAGTGTGCAAGGATAGCAGCTTTATCAGATGTGACTACATTGAGACTATCTGTATATCAGGGACAGCTACTCTTCTATATTAAAGTTTTTTAAAACTGTTCTTGGCACATGATGAAGCCCATTGCAAAGTTTACTTGGTGTAAACATTTCCTAGGACCCCTATTAAACAGTGACAATGTTGTGGGGGTCCTGTGGACCCAAGCATCATTCTGGGTGTCTGCCCTGGAATTTCTGAGGACATCAGAGATGAGGAAAATATCTCTCAGTAGATGATTGCAGTCTCAACACCATATACAAAATATGCATCAAAGTACAAATGGTTGGGCGGATGGGTGAATGGAAGGATCCTGAGTGTAGAAACGTAGGGCATGTGATGGTCCCACAGCTTCAATGTCTATGCCACTTAAGCAGCAGTGATATCAATGACACTGACTATGCATCAGAGCATGAAAATTTGTTCCCTCCCTCTCATGTTGCTCCCTGAGTTGCTGGACTGGTTGGTAGGCAAAGGAAAGGGAGCCAATGCCAAAGGCAGGGCAGTTGCAGGAAGATCTCTGGTCTGGGTTGTCTTGTCTGATGCTTGACTGACACCAGGAGCTCATTTTGTAGTGCTTTATCAGCACAGTCCTTGCACTGTAATTCTATTAATTTTATTAAACTAGGCAGATGTACCTATAAGCCTAAAAAGTGAAAGATATCTCTGCCATTGCTGCCCAAAAAAATGCAGCACCTGTCTTTGTGTAGAAGGACATCAAGCTCCCAAGTTGATGCACTCAAGGCGAGGTTGTAGGCAAAACTGCAGAAAAGCTAGGTGAGCAGCAGGTGAGATCTGAACAGTCAACATGTTTGCTCTAGACTCTGCAGAAAGCAGAGTAGACTAAGAGGGACTTTTTAAAGTGAGGGGGAAACCAGGTTTTGGGACACTGGTGTTTGGTGTTGATGAAGTTCATAGTCACCTAGTCACATTAGTCTCACTAAATCTGAAGTTAACTGAAGAAAAGGTCACCACAAATGGAATCAACAGATAATGTGGTCAATGAAACAGACATCACTGTATATGTGAAGGTAAAACAATAGTAAAGAGAGAGAGAGACAACATTTTGAGATGTGTCTGTTTTTAATCAATGGTGCATTGTTACGGGCAACTCAGTGAAACTGCCTACCTGGTTTCAGAGGCACTGAAAGGGACTTGTCCTTTTTTATCTCAGAGATCAACACCTTAATTCTTGCTTAGGTTACATGAAGTCCAAACAGTGAAGGTGGAAGGCACTCTTCTTTAGTGTCTCCTTCCCCCAATAGGTACTACATACAGACAAATTATATGAGGTTATTATGGTGTGAATGTATAACACAATCAAGGTTTTATTCAGAAATTTATTTTTTCAAAAAAAAAAAGAATGCTACTTTGTGTTTCCTTGGCAACAAGATAGTTCTTTGGTAGCAAGATAGTATTGTGGCTTAATACCAGCCAGCAACTAAGTACCACAGCAGCTCACTCACTCTCCTTAACGAAGGATAAAGGCAGACTATCAAAAGTGTAAAAGTGAGAAAACTTGTGGGTTGAGATAAGACAGTTTAATAATAAAAATAAAACATAATAATAATACTAGACCTAGTAAGAGTAATAGTAATAATAATAATAATAGTAATGAAAAGGAAAATAACAAAGAGAGAGAAATAAAAAGACAAGTAATGCAAATGAAAACAAGTGCTCATCATCAATTGCCTGATGCACAGTCAATCTCTGAGCAGCATCTCCCCTGTGCCAGGCTCCCTTTTATTGCTGAACATGGGACCATATGGTAGGAAACATCCTTTTGGTCAGTTGGGGTCATCTATCCTAGCTGTGTCCTCTCCCAACTTCTTGTGCACCCCCAGTCTCCTTACTGGTGGGGTGAGGAAGCACTGTGTAAGTACTGCTCAGCAACAGCTAAAACATCCCTGTGTTATCAACACTGTTTTCATCACAAATCCAACACATAGCCCCATACTAGCTATTGTGAAGGAATGTAACTCTATCCCAGCCTAAACTAGCACAGATAAGCAAAACCCAAAACAATGGGAGGAATAAAAAACAAACAAAAAAAGAAACAAACATGTTTTTTCCATTTCTAACCTTTTTGCCCTATAATGTGCCACCTGTTTTCATTTGCAGTGAATAATTAGAAAATGGAAGACAACTGAAGTACTGTCTTAGGAGAGCATTTGGAACAGGAACCATTATCAAGGCTTGACATAATGTTGATCTCTGTGTGATCCAAAGGAACAGTGCAATGTTTTACCTTCAAACTTCTCATTAAAAATAATGGAAGACAGCAGAGGACACCAGCATGTTTATTGTAAAATTTCAAGTAGTAACTCCTCCTCTTACTAACTGCAAATCAACCACAAAGCATTGATTTACATGAATGGCAAAGGGTTTTAAAGGAATGCCTGTTATTATGAAAAAAATACTGTGAAAATAATAGCAAAGTGTGGTTTGAAGGTTGTTTAAATGTTGTATATTTTAAAACAGGTAGATAAGTGCAGTGTCTTACTAATGCACACCCTGGTACCGTGCATTGCTGTTGGAAGATGAACACAGCATTTTGCTGTTCATATTTACAAAAAAAAAAAGGTAAAACTAGACTTTTGACAGTTTATAAACACATCTTCTAAGGTTGAATGCTAGTGATGAAAATGTTAGGAAATAAGAGAAATGTATTTTGGCAAAAGGAAAAACAAAGCACACACAACTGGAGGAAATTTTTCTTTTGTTATATACCAGCCATAATGGTCCAAGGAGTGAGAGCACTGTATAAGCAATCTAACATGCTGCTCTAGAAAAATCTCAGAGGACTTATAAAGCTGTGACTCTGTATTACCCACAGGAGGAGCAATACTACACATATATCCTCATTTTGGCATTTCTAGACAAAAGAAACACAGTAATACTTGTAACTGGTTTTCCCATGGGCATAAACTACACCCATTGAATAATTCATCCTACAGTACTGGGCTGAAGTGAGTACAAAATACGGTGCAGGACTATCTTTATATATTTTATTCAGTATTTTTTTCTTATCTTCTCTGGTTTCCTGACCTTTCTGAATAATTTTTCATACTCCATGATTTTGCTAGACTTTGAAGATGTGGTTTGTAGTACGGCAACAGACTTCACCTCCCTTTGTAAGTAAAAAGCAAAACTATGATTTCAGAGTATGAAAGAATCTGCAACTGAAAGCTGAGTTATCTCTATACTGAAAATAAATATTGGGTGGTAAGACAAATCCCATCCACTCACCAACTTTTCCTTTGTGTATTCCAGGGCTGAGAAAGATAAAAGAGCAGTGCCCTTTTTCACTGCTTAAATTTGCCTAGCCCATAGCATCCCCAAATTACAGAAGCAACCTATCTGTTATTGCAGCTTGCTGTCAACAGAGTTCTGTTGGGCGTCCACCTCCAACTTTCTAGGAGGATTTTCTTTTCCCCTGTTTAGAAGCATTCATAACATGTTGGTTGATTTCATCGCATGGAGGGATTACAGTGGAAAAATTAACATGAGCTAAGGCACAGGAAAATTTCAACACATGTTCTTCTGCTAGCCAGAATCCCTTTGGGTTGACACAAAGTACATGGGTCTTAAACAGTTATTTAATTGTACAGAAAATAACAGTGTCAAATCTAATAGACAGAGACAAAAGGCAAAGAATTTCATATTGGAAATAAAGCTACATTTGTAAAAAATACATAACTAAATATTGAAACAATTCATTGTGGGATGTGGTGGGCTCTATGTCTGCCAGCCTCTTTACATTAAGACTAGGTCATTTTTCAGACCATGTTCTGAAATTTTTTCAGACCATTCAGGGTTCTGACTCAATACTTATGACAATTTTTTACTTCAAGACCTGCAAATCCATGGAATTAAGTATTTTGCAATGGTTAAAACTGTATTTTAGCAAAATTACCCATTACTTAATTTTTAATATTCTTCAAAGAATTTGAAAGGAGCCTAATCTGTTATACTTTTCTTGTGTAATGAAAGGTATTTAAGTTTAATTTCATTTATCCTAAGTAAAGTTTTTAACCAGGTATTTGAGAATTGTTTTATGTTTCCTCTTACCATGAAAATATATCACAGACTACATACTTCTTTATATTAAAATACATGTAGTATTTAAGCATTGTTACCTTTGATTTGTTGTTGTTTATTAAAAAACCCAATGTATCTATTTACCACTAAGTCTGCAGTGTTTGCAACTGAGTTCGGTGAACTGTCACACTCTTGTGTTGTGCACACCTTCTGTTTGAGGAGCTAGCAAAAAAACCTTGTCCTTTAACTGAAGGAATGTCCAGGAGGCCTGGTCTGACTAACTGAGGGAAAAAAGAGAAAATAAAACTTACAAGAGCTTCCCTGGGAGATCATCCTTTATACTGAGAAAAGTCCATGAGAAGACTTCCACTGATCTTGACAGGCTTCAAGAAGCCAAAGGATTTGTCACGTCCAGCTGAAACTTTCACAAATATCTGAGCATTCAAGCGACCACTAGGAAGGCAAAACACTTGAAGCTGCTCCACCAGTGGTGCTCATGGTAAAGAAACAAACCTTTAAAGCTTAAGTACAAATGCTCCAGGGGCAGAGGGGACTGCAGCTGGCTGGAGCAGCTGAAAACAATATGTGAGCGCAAATGCTTTTCTCCATTAAGCAAAGTCAAGACCTATAAGAGTTCCTTCATGTCACTACCAAGTACAGCTGCTCACAGTAGCTAACCTGCTCACAGGAGCTAACCTACTCCAGCCCCAACACATGTCTTTTCAAGTTCAGGAGAGCAGAGATCCTCCTGGGTTTTCCAGCCTGAGGCTAAAACATAACAGCTGGCACTTACATACGGATAGCACACCATCCAAATAATACACCAAGCACCTGCCAGAATGTGAACTCAGACCTAGGCAACACCAGCACTGGCTCCTTTAGAAGATGAAACAAATCATACCCTCTTCTGATTACGTGAGCATATCTGTAACAAACGTTATGAATTAATTCAGCTGAAACTTCCTCAGAGTGGGGAAGAAAGAAATTGCAGTTAATTTAAATTTACAAATACCTGCAAGAGATTCCTTTTTCACTGGTAATTTCTATCAAGCTACTGTCTGGCAAGTTTCCCTTTCAAAAATATTTCCAACAATATTTTCAGTTCATGAAAAGGAAATTGATGGTAGGAATGGTTCAGTGTAAACTACATCTCTTCTGAAATGAGGAAAGCAATTATATCTAGTAAGGAGATAACATGTATTAGAACTAGAGAGATAGAGATAAAGGCAAAAAAAGAGCTCTGTTATGCCTGTACCACAAAATCTAAGCTTAGAGTAAGAGTGTATGTAGAGTTATATGTACTTCAGAGAAAGATAAGACAAAGACAATATTTGGAAAAGTTATTGTTATACAGATAAACAGAGATCTGATTTTTAAAGTAGAAATACCATACCAGCCACTAAAACAATGGGTTAAATTATCAGCAGGATGCAGCATAGTTTTTGCTTTGCATCTTTGATGGCCTGCTCCTATATTTCACTTACTAGGCAATCTAAATGATGTATGTTTTTGAGTACTTGTGGTTTGTTCTTTCTCTCTCTTTTCTCTCTCTCTCCTTTTTTTTTTTTTTTTTCTCCGTAGCAAATCATATTTAAAGCCACCAGTGATTTTTGTCTGTTTGAAGAATAAGAACATATGACAGGATCTGTCACTAAGTAAGAAAGGATATGAGCAGGGATTCACAGAGCACCTGAAGAAATTAAATGGGAAAAAAGTAGTGCGTCATTGTGCTTTCAGAAGCAAGACCTCAGAGAAAGGAGTACACAGCCTTTGTTCCAAAGGCTGATAGGTTTTGATTACATTAATTTCCAGATAATGTAATGCATATTAATTAAATATTTACCAACAGTAAAAAAAAAACAAGCTTTATCAGAAGATTTATGTAAAGCTGTTTCTTTAAGGGAGAGAGATTTTAGTAGTTCTGTCATCATACAGTGTCTCTAGTGCTGTGCTTTCCTACAGTGTGGTATTATTATGAGGGCTGAGCTTCTGGTTAGACAAGCAAAATAAAGACCTCTGGTAAATATCCAGAGCTTTCTGGAGGTTTCTTTCTGTGTGGATCCATGAATTTGCATGACTTCTGGTGTGTTTATGAATAATTTCAGGGAAGAAGAATGAGACCTGCTGCTAGAAAAGAAAAATTCAGGTTTTAAAAAATAATCAAGATTATTTTTTTTCATTGTGGAAAGTCTACATTGCACTTAAAACTAGATGTCGTGAAAATTGTTGTGAAAATATACTGGAAAAAATTAAACCTGTCAACAGCCTGTTACCGGGGGCAGTTACTTGAGAAAGCAACGTTGTTCAATAGAGCCGTGTTTACTTTCCCCTGCCTGAAGTTATGCCTATGTATCTACACTGAGGTACTGTCCTAACCACATAGAATTAACTTATTTTTCTGTCTCTGTGTTGTAGTGAATTCCATACAGTGAATTCCCTACACCACAGCAAGGTGTGGCAGGAGACACCTTATTCCAGAGGTATCTGCAAAAACACATCCAAGCCCCAGGCAAGAAGCAGGTGAGAAATCTCTGCCTTAACTTGCCCTTGTTTGTGGCCAAATGATAAGTCTTGTTTGGGTTAACCAGGTATTTATTTGTTTGTTTGTTTGTTTATTAATAAAAGAACTCCAGGTAACTGTTCGGACCTGCAAGTGTCCAGATGACACAGTCCTGGCCTCACAACTGCTCCTGGGTAAGTAGCCCATCAAATCCCAGCATCTGCTTGCTTTCCTTATGGGGCTGCTTTTAACGTAATAGTCAGAGGATGAAGCATAGTAATTAATTAAGAAAAGAAAAGAAGATATAGGTGCTTGTAGGCTTTTTCAGTGTGGTACCAGGTATACAATCAGTGCTCTGTAGTCAGGCTTTCTTAGATTTTTTAGTTCAAACAAGGATAAATTGTTCTCCATTTTAGACATCCTAAGGCTAAGCCTTATGGCTTCTCTGTTCTCCTCAAAATACAGAAGAAAAAATAAACAAGTCCACTTTACTTTCATGTTAGCTTTGTCTCATTAAACGACTAAATGAGGATCTCAGGTGGATAGCTGCAAGGCTAGTTTCTAGAGTGAAGAGGCCTGTGAGTCTGTTACATATCCAAACCCCATTTTTACATTTTCATGTGAATGCTTTGAAACATTTTTTGGTGCACAAGTGTGTCTGCAGTATTGGAACAGCTGTAGTGAGAACAAAAATGCTAATGAAAAATTACTATGCTGTAAATACTCAATTCCCTTTTCTCCTCTCATACTCAAAATACACTCTCTGCAAGATAGTAATAATAATTAAAAAATAAATGCAATGTCTTCTGATTAGTTCCAGTTTGGTGGAAAAGTAGTAATTAAGTGATGGGATTGTAACACTAGTTGTTGTTGAATTGTAGCACTGTTTTACTAAATTCCTTTCTTTTTCATTGTACTCGTTTTTAAGCCTAGAATAATTTTCTCAGGCTACACGACATAGAGTAATATGGCTATTACAAAATCACTCCAAAAGTCCTTTAAACCAAACCAGCTTAGTTACTGGCATTAAGGAATGTTCAAAACAACAATACAGACTTCTATGGGTTTGTTGCTGCAAAGGTTGGCGGGGTGATAAACAGCTGTGGCCAGACAGTATGGCTAGTCTATTGACACCACGGAAATTGTTCAGCAGGACTTGCTGTAAGTGCTCGACAGCCTGAATGTCTCAGTTCTTGTCCGGCTGCTCATCTCACACCTCAGCTGTTTCAAACCAGAGCCTGGTCTCTGTTCACACCCCCATGGTAACACAGTGGGAGAGGAGCATGGACTGAAACAAAACCCGGGAGCGCTACTTTATTATCAATTCTGGATTTACCGATACCGATCTTTAACAATGAGGTGATGTTGGTTCAGTTTCTTTTCACTCTCTTTTCACAGAGCACGGAGAGGAATCCCCTCTCCCAGAGAAACCTGACAAATGAGTCACGTTGTTGTGGCAATGCCAAAGGGACCTGTAATGGGTGTTACTGTGCTTGTTGTCCTTTGGCAGCCAGTGATTCTCCTGTGTTTTCCACACGCTTCAGTTATTTAAGATCTTTTGTTCAGAGTTTAGATTGGTAGAAATAATGTGGCTGCATGTCTCTGCTGATCACATTTTCCAGCATTTTCTTTACTGGAAATTTACACTTCTAAAAACCCACACGAATTAAAAAGGCAAGTGATGTCAAGAATCATCAATTTAAGTTTCTCCAACATGTGAATTTCAGCAACAGAAATTTGAGATTGCCTGCACCCCATTGCAACAACTTACAGTGGTTTGGTTTTACCCTTGTTTTGATGGTAAGAGAGTCTAAAGATAATAAAAATGTCAAGCACAGTGATGTGGTTTTTTTCCTTTTAGTGATTTTTTTTTTTTTTAATCAGAAACACAGCCAGAAGGATAAAGCACTATAGCCCCAACAATTTCAGCTTCTTCACAGAAATATCAGATGATGATTAAGACGCAGAGAGGGCTGCTATGTAGAATGAGAAGAAGTACAATATGTATTACGCTGTTAACATATACATCCCTAACACATCAATAAAACAATATAACAAATAAGGAGCATATTTTTTCCTTTGATATCATTTAGACTTCCTCTTATGTCAATGTTGCTGATACATATTTTATGCACTCTGTCTACCTTAAAAGAGAATTGCCTGAAGAATTCATCATTCACCAGTAAACCAAAAATTGTAATGTACTGTTTAAGAAAACAGGCTATTTGTCTCTCTTTACATGTTACCTTTTCTCTATACATTTCTTTCTTGCATCTTCTGATCACTGCACCAAATCCTTCTTGCTAGCATCTTCTCAAAACCAAGTAAGTTTGTAAAACTTGACAGGCTCTTTAGGGCAAAATTCTTCCTTTGTTTATGTCATAGACCCAGCAAAAATACTTTTGACTTCTAAAATCTTAACACACAAAGAATGCTTCATATGCTATTGTCAGCAGCAATCATCCATTAAGAAAAGATGTCTGGAAGCCATGGCCAAGCTTATATCCTAAAGCTCAGGGAAAGCTAAAAAACCACTCAGTTGTGTACAGTTATACTTTCATGTATACTACCTAAGTAGATTTGGCTTTACCTAAAGGGGTTTTGTGGTCACAATGTCAGAGCAGCACCACATGGTGTGGCACCACGTGCACACGCCAACTCTTCTTAATGGATGGCTACACCCCTTCAGCCCAGGAAGCTCACACCCACACCCAATCCTTTAGGAAATTTAGTAAGCAAATTTAATACGGAAGCTGAGTGTGATTTATTTCTCAAACATGTTGAAAAGAGGTGAAGTGCCAGAAAAGTAGGGCTAGATGATTTTTACCTTTCAGTCTGGAAACACGGGTTGTTTGCACTTCCAGCAGGCTACTGCCAAAAAAGCTTGTTGGACAAGAGCCCCTGCAGAAAGGCTGGCTGTTGTGCTGCAGCGTATCACAACAGTTAGTCTAACCATGAGATGATGAAGTAACAGAAACTATTTTAGGGAGATGAAGACAGTACCAATTACTTATAAGGTTCAATTCTCATGCTGTTAAAGTTGCTGCATATTGTATGGAGGAGGACAACTCCGGTTATTTCAGGTCAAATAGTTACCTAGCATTTTTCATGTCATTTATTTGCCTAGATTTTTGTTTACTTGCTGACCTCAGACTGTCTCACAGGTGACCTGAATTTTGGTATTTGGTTGTCTGAGTGTAATTGATTTTATATATTCATAAATAATTTATTACTCTTTCTAATTTGTAATATTATAAATTAAAATTTACCTAATGCTATGCCTAGTCTAAATAGGTTGATCCCAGAGCTCTGAGGGCAGAAGCTGAAACAAAGAGGAGGTGGTGTCCTCCTGCCTGAAGATCTACTTCAGGTAGCACATGGTAGCACATCCATTACCCCACACTCAAAATGAGCTCCTTGTCCTGGGTCCTGAGGATTGCTACCTTCATTTTCTTGAATTGTGCTTCAGTTGTCACCTTGTATCCAGCAGCAGACATGAGGTTATCAGCCTCCTGATGCTGTCTCAGGTTTATCTTGTCTGATATGATCTTTGAACACAGACTAACAAGTAGGGCCGTCTCTTCAGGATAACAGGTTGCATCTCGCTGAATTTTCTCTGAGGCTGGAAAAAAAGCAGAACACTGCAGAAACCACTGCAGAAGAACACCTAATAGTGATAAAATAAACATCAGGCTCTGCAAGATGGTAGGGCAGGGTTTTAAAACCAGCAGTTTAGCTGTGTTTCAGGATGTATTCTCTTGCATCTCAAGATGTATTCTCTTGTATCTCAAATGAACATACTTGAAACAATTGCAAATATCACTTTCAGCTCCTTAACTATGCAAAAAAGTATATCCTAAGCATGCACATGATTCCCAAACCAAGAAAAGCCCCAAACACACGGGGAGGACTGGTCAGCTGGTGTCCTTTGTCCTCTGTCCTCTGCAGATCCTGGGCCTGACATCTGGGCACAAGCCACCCAGTGCCTGGCTGTTGGCGAGATATCTTGAACACCTCAAGCTGTGCACTTAGCAGCAGGATCTTCTTCATGGAGACAAACCTCTGTTGTTAGTAAATATCAGGCTGTGACTGACAGCTAGGGAAACTTGTTCTGCTTCAGTTTTTATATAAAAAAACTTGTTCTGCTTTCAGTTTTGTATATAAATTCATTTTTCTCTCCTGTAGGGTCTTGCACAGGAATTGCAAGTGCAAGTTGATATAGTGTCATGACAAAATTTTCTATCCATCCAGTACTGACTGGAACTGGGAAAGGCTAACTGCTTGCCTCATAGTCTTGTCTCTTTTTTGAGTTCTTAGATGAGATACAGAAATATTTGCCTTCTTACAAGTATATTCCCTTGAGATACAAAATAAAATAAAATAATTTCAAACCATCTTGTTTACTTCACCCACTTCAACAAAACCATAAGAATTAGTGACAATATAGTCAAATAGCCTCAGAATCATTGATTCTGATTTACCAGCTTTCTTCAGACTACAAACCAAGCTTCTCTTACAGGGCAGGCAGTATTTCAGAGGATCTACAAGCAAAAGTTAAAGACCTCACCCACCAAATCCATGCTAGAGGACAGTCCCAAGATGTTTCAATCAAGGTTGACACACAAGCTTGTGGTAGTCTCCAATCACACAAGACAGCAATGTACCACTACCACAGCCAGGCCCTCTGCATTATTCAGAACAGAAAAGCCTGCAAGGAACTTGCAAGGGTGTTTTAACACGCTCCATTTGACCATTGCTATGCTATTACTTTTATAAATCACTTCAGTGAATGTAAAAGAACCATTTACCTTGCAAGTCATTTTCCTGTGGTAATTATGTTCCTGCTTACAATTTTCAGCAGAGAAAGAAATAAGAAAACATGTACTGCAGATGTTATTAATCTTCTTAAAACCTGAAGATCTGTGAGAGAAAGGAATATCATTCACAAAGATCATGAAAGTGCTGTCCTCAAGACAATGGAGGCACAGAGCTTCAAAAGAAAGCTGAAACAGAGCTCACACATTAGCAAAGTTAAAATTATGATTCAGGCCAAGGTAGCAGGAGAAACAAAAGGCAGGCTGTTACCAGCTCGTTAAAATCTGAAGTGGTACTGATGAATATAAAAAGGATCCAAGGAAAACTAAAAATTTTATTAACGTAAATGCATCATGTAACAGCGAGAAAGATGGCAAAAAGGAAGTTGCTAGAATCTATGGCATAAATGGTAATGTCCAGTTTCATTATAGTTGATGTAAAATGATCCAAGTACTAAAATAACTTGAAAATAATTGTGAAATTTGGAGTGATATACCAGATCAGCTCTAACACAGTGGTGGTTCTAAATAGTCTTTCAAATCTGACTATTTGAGTACATGGTGGAAAGCAACCTTTCTGTGACAGTATCACAAGCAAAGCATATACTATACTAAAATCACATTCATCCTTTTTTGTTTGCTCTGATTCATAATCCTGCCTTCTTGCTTAGATTGGCACCTCCTGTAGTCTCTGCAGCCACCTACCCCCAGTCCATCTGAGAGATAAAAAACTCATGGTTGAGTCCATGTCCCAGTACACGCAGCACAGATTCAGTCTCGCTCTGGAGGTCTCAACCACCAAATAATGAGGCAAAGAACACATTTCTTCAACCACAGCTATAAATGAAAGATAAGCAAGTGATCATCAGCCTGGAAACCTAAGTTAGAACAAGCCTGACTTAATCATTGCAGCCATTTTGTTGGTGCAAACGCATCAGCCTACAAAGCCTGAGAAAGGGAAGCCTGAGCAAATAAGTCCTTCTGCCTGCCTGGGATTGTCCACCACTTCTGAGAGAAATGCAGCTGAGGGTCAAAGCCTATTAGATCATTTGCCTCTGGAGGGTTTGTCAACAGCCATGCTTGTTAGTGATGATTTGTAATGGTGGTTTTTGTGCAGAAGTTGCAAATGAACCCTAAATGATTAAACTCTTCATTTCAGTTTTAATGAGTACCCAGAATATTGGGTGATTGTTAAGGTTTAGAGGTGCACAGAACTGGGTTTGAAATATAATTAAAATGAGCTTTAAACAAACAAACAAAAAAAATCAAACAAACAAGCAAACAAACCAACAGACAAAAGCAAAAAAAAACCCGCTCCAAAATGTTTTGTTGGGTTGTGGGGTTTTTTTGATAAGGCACTTGAAAGCACCAGCAGGAATACACTTGTGACACTTGAGTATTTTGGCAGTCAGTGCCAGCCAGAACCAGCCTTTTTCAGATTTCAAAGTGGTCTATATGACAGCTTGGGTCAGACATCATTCTGTGCAACGGTGTTTGCTATCTTTATTTCTCCAAGCAACTTAGCAATTTTTAAGCAAAACCCATGATCACTGTATCTCAGCCTTGCAGTTTTCTAAATAAGCCTAACTCAGTGCATTTAAATGATCTGCTTTAACTACCAGCAGTGACGCATGCAGCATCTCTCTGTCTCTCAGACACCTGAGGTTGTTCTTTGCATAAACAGCAAGGGAAGAGTGAGGCTTTGTAAGGAACTCAAAAGACTTTGTAACATCATTTGAGAAGTCTAATCATGCCGAAACTATAATTTCTGCAAGGTAGCTGCAAAATGCCACTCACAAAGCAATATATTAGTATAATGAAAAAGGAATGTATCTGTATTTTTAAAACATCACGTTTATTCTTATTTGCCTGAGACATTTGGGTGCTTGGTTATTTTGCTTTATTTTTCTGATTGAATGCCAAAAGACTATACACTCTGGCATACAGTGTTCTCTTTGACTGTCTTTCACTAAAGGGCTCAGGAGAACAGAGAAGAGCTCTAGCAGGAATTCTGCCCTGTTAGCAGGTGATGATACATAAGTTTGTAAAGCCTACAGGAAACTTAAGGAATGCTTTAAGAGTTACTCAGGCAGAAAGGAAAAGCCAGAATAGAGGTAAGTAAATAAGCAACAGTGAAAATAAATACTTTTAATGTTAGTAGATATCATAATGAAATGTATTTATAGAACAACATTTGTAAGATCAAGATATCTGAGAAGCAAACATGTCACATGGTATTAATGAGATATATTTAGACAGTCTGTGAAAAAAAAAAAAAAGAGAAAAATTTATCAGGATGGTTGTACAGTGAATAATTACATACTTTTAAAAAGTAGAAAGAGTATAAGTTGCTCATAAGTTTTTTTCATGACAAAAAAACTGTTATAATGACTCTGACTCACTTTCCAGTAAAAAAAAATAACATTTAGGGTAGATGTGGAATGAGAGAAAGACTCAAGAGCATGCCTCAGTTAGCATGAAGCCCAGCACAAAGACAGATGCTTTTTTTTTTGCAGGTGAGTTTTGTATACCAAAGGCATCCAAGCACATCTAGGGCACTTGGGGGTCTGCTTATTGACATTCCTGAATTTAGCTTAAGCTATTCAGACACTGGGAAAATTACTTTGCAGACTGCAGATAATGGACTGCAGTGAGACAAGGAAGGCACTATAAGAATCTCTCAACACAGAAGTCAAGACATACATTGCAGGAACAAGAGACAGAGCTCAAATGCACTTTGAGTTTTATGTTAGCTATCTTCCCAGATAGTATCTGGGAGCAGGGATAAGGTATTATTAACATAAAACATGAAAATTCTGTTTGACAAAATGGTTCTTTCTGTTCTTCCTCAAAAGGATTTAATTTTCATTATCTTCAGATTTCAGTTCCCTCCAAATGATTTTTTCATTGTGCTTTTAAAGTTTAAAAACCAGTTCTGTCAAAGCCAATATAAGTTTTCAACTTTAGAAAACACAGAATCTGGTCTATAAATTTTAAAAAATTTATAACAGAGTTCTTTAAAAGCTCACCTGTGTAACTAATTGAGCATAGTCTGCACACCATTGACATTTGGCTGCATCTGGATGGGCATCATTAAGATCAGAGAAAAGAAGCATGTCCTACTTGATCTCCAGCCCCAACACAGCTCAGATTCCCATCACCAGGTTCATCTCCATCTTTTTATCATGAAGAGAAGAAAATAGACCTGATAACCTGTTCTTGTGCTGGTAGGAAGCGCATGCAAGTAAACAGACACAAATTTTTAAATGACAAAGAAACTACTTTGAATTCTTTCTCCTGTGTTTGTGTGAACAAGCTCTTACTTTGACAAGGCAGAAGTTTGCAGTTCTGAAAATACCAGCCCTGGTCATTAGACTCTTCTAGCACTTTAAATGATTTCTCTTCAGTTGAGCAGATCTCCACTGACCTCAGTGGTGGATATCACCATTGCTTCTCTCAAATTTATTGGTTTCTTCATGCTTTTCCTTGTGCTAAAGGTACAGATCTATAGAATCATAGAATAATTTAGGTTGGAAAAGATCTGTCAGATCAAACAGCTATTCAGTTGGGCTACTGATCTCACCTCCTTTTTGAGGAGAAACCCTAATTCTGTTGTGATTGTTGGGTTTTGTTGAGTTTCTTTGATGGAGAGGCCAAAGATAAAGCAAATCCTACCACAGCCCTGGCCGCATGCTGTCTGTCGGACCACAGCCCTCTCCCCCAATATATCAAGCCATTCCCTGCTTTCTACCACAATGACCTTTTTTTTTTTTTAACCCTTTAAAGTGGGACTACAGTTACATTCAGTGACTGTGATAGACAATGAGACTTCTTCAGTTGATGTAAGTCTTAGGGGAGATAAATAAATTTGAATTGCTAGCCCAGCTCCGTACCCAAAGCAAAGGAAGACATAGATGCCAATCATCTTTGATTGGCTACATTTACACTTAGGGAGAGAATCTTATCCACTCTGGAAACTTATCAAGACTGTTTAGTGTATAATAATTTTTTATTGCATACTATCTCAGTGCTTTACAGAAAGAAGCATTTTCTTTTCTTGTCCTTTGTCCTTCAGCTGCCTCCATTTTGTGCCAACATATTTTGTACTAAAGTGAGCGTGGAAGAGAGAGTGCTTAAAACAACTGGAGAAATCTACATACTTAAGCAGGTACAGTCAGCTGCCCTGAAGGATGCTTGCAGGTGGAAAAAGGCCAGGGTAGTCACCTGAAATGGAGATGACTGCAATACAGCTATACCCATATCTATTTGCTTTTATTAAGTAAAGCTTAATATTGCATATTCTTGTAGTCTGCAAAATGGTATTCAGGTATTTTTCTGAAGCACTAACATATTTTAGACTCACTATAAGACTGAATAAATCAGTAACAGACTGCAGTGCAGAAATGACTGTACCCAGTGAACGCCTATGTAAATCCTGGGATAACTTGAGACAATTTAAAAAGAAATATCCTTTAGATTGAGATTACTCTGTGTGATTCATCTCTGGTTTTATTCATCTCCAGTGAGGTTTGACTGAACTTGAAGTAGTCAGAGGAAGGATGCTTTTATCCAGTCATCCAGTGAGCTGCACGTGCACTTTCTCCCCCTCTCTAATGGTTATGCACAGCCCTGTTCTATGGCTGGGGTATATTTATAAGTGTATGTCACATTTTTCACTAGTGAGAGTGTTTTAATACCTTTTATGTAGTATGTGTCCAAAATGTTCCCTTCATTTGATTAGGAATGCGAGATACTGTATTCACACTATGTCAAACTGTCATAGAATACTTAATAGGTTAACTATGAAAAATAAAATTGGCCATTTCCCACCTAGTAAGTAAATATACAGTCTTCTCTAGTGCTAATATCTCTTAGAAGAAATACGTATTTCTTTACTAGAAATACATATTTAGATGTATTTAGAAATACATCTAGATATCTCCATATTTAGAAAACTAGAAAATTAGTTTAATTGTGTATTTCACTTTGGCAAGCATTTGGTTTGAACTTAACAATGTTAATGAAACCTTTATTTCTACAAGAAAAACTCAGCATTGCAGTGAGAGAAACCTGAATATTCTGTTAACACTGATTGGTATATACCCTGCAATATTCAACTGGGGAGACTACAGTGTCTCATAACATATTTATAGAAGGCTGGAAATCTCTTTTATTCTAGTCTAATGAATTACCCCATGAAGAAACAAGACACATGCATGGGAATAGTTTGACACAGACCTGCATCTGTATATGCAGATGCAAGCTAACTGAAGGAAGCTGAAAGCTTGTTTTATTGAGCTCTGAAAGCATTTTATTTCTCTTCTTGAAGAGTTGCATATCAGTAATCAGTGGTATAGTCCCATAAACTTAGCCTCTGAACTTGTGATGGAAGTCAGATGGAACAACCTTAGATCTTCCTTCCTCCTGTGAGGGGTCTACAGGTGAATTTTGTAATAGGTTCCAAATTTACTGTATTCATCAGAACAGATGCAGAAACTGTGGTCACTGAGAAATCAAATCTGAATTGTGTGGTTTGTGAAGTTTCATAATTAAGTTTTGTGCAAGATAAACTTCCTGAGCTTTTCGCTAAGAAGCTATAAAACATCATATGGCTTTGTGGTGAGAGAGAGGAGCTCAGCTCCAGCAGAGCCTCTTTCCTTCCTCCCCACACACTGGTGGTGGTGGTCCTGCACAACTGTCCTGCCACTCATCTGGGCACTACTGCACGCAGCATTGTGCAAGGGAGTCATGCAAGTGTCATTTGCAGCCCCCAAGACACAAGAGAAAGTTGATAACCATGAAGAGATGGTCACTTGCCCCAAATCTGTTTTGCTAGCACTCAGGCATTGGCTCTAGAGCTGGCAGCTTGTAATCAGTTCCATAGGTTGGGCTACAATGGGCTTTGCTGCCAAAAAAGGGCAGACTAGCTCCACTTCTGCACATTCCCTGCCTCTCTTGTGCTAGCGTTAGCAAACTTACAGTCTTGTGTTCAGTCAGCCATTGAAAATATTATTATTTTGATTAGCCCTCTTAACTGATGTAAGGAAAACAGAGCAGTGAAAAGCTGCTGCTATAAATACGTCTGAAAGTTATGACTGGATAAATACGTACATTAATTTTCTGTATAAAATGTAAGAAACTGGAACAGAAGTACTTTAGAAAACACTTTTTCTCAGAAAATATTTAAGCCACAGAACAGTCAGGGTCAGCAGGAAAGATCCAGTCAATAAAAATGGACAGGACCTTAAAGCTAAACCTCATTGCAAAAACCTAAATTTAGACATTGGAGCCCATGTATACAAAACTACCTAAAAATGATCACATTATCAAAAAATAATGCTAAGCTCTCCCACACCTCAGAAAGTATGACAAGCTGTCAGGAATAAAAATTTATTTGATACAGTAGCTATAGCTGAGTACCTAATTGTAGGTAAAGAGCTCAAAGATATTCAGGAAGTAATTTATCTCTTTTCTAATATGTGTTACTCTAAACTTTTTTAAAAGACCTCTAATGAAGAATATTCCACAACTGTCCCAGGTCAATCTAGTCCAACTTTCATAGACTCCCTGTTTCATTATGGAGTTGTGTGCGCTATAAAAGAGGACTGCACAACAATCCAATGGCCCAACTATTTAACCCCTGACAAAAGACCTGCAAGTCTCTTTGCTGGAAAACACATAATTCTTCTGATATTAGATAGAATTTTGGGCAGGCAGTTACTGCTGTTTCACACTATTGTATCTCTCAAGGTTATGCATTATTTTCCTTTTAAAAATAAAGATCATTCTCTCAAAATGTATTGTATGCTTTGCTTTATCCACTTGAAGAAACAGCATTACGGACAAAATGTTTTTTTCTTGAGTTTTAATTGGGTCCTCTCTTTAATGGAAACATCCTCCTCCTTTTCCTCCTCTTCCTCTTCTTTCTCCTCCTCCAAACTAAACTGTTCTGTGATTTTATCTTTCCATCTTTTTCTACCAGTTAATTAAAACATAATACTATGTTTTTGACATAAATATATGAAAGTGTGGGCGGAAGTATTTGCAAACACCCTGAGGAGTATGAACTATAGAAGACTGAAGGCCAATTTAATAGATCAAAGAATACTCTCATTATACTTGAGAGCAGAACTGATTAACTGTCTATTGAAATGACACTAAATTTCATCACAACATGAGTGCTCAATTGTTTTCCTCAGCTTAAAGGAAATACTCAGTTTGACTCAATAGTCAATTTATTAGCTAATTCAGTCATTACAATAGAAAACACCTACAAGATTTCTTGAGGAAACAGTAGCTTTTAATAGTTTTGCATTCAAATTTGTCTTTTTATTTCTTTACAGGAAATGTTCTCTCTTACCTAAAGGGCGAAAAAATGTATGGCAATAATTAGCTATTCTGCAAATTGAACTGCTCTGTTAACGTATGTTGACATCAAATGCTGCAAATTATCCAAGGAAGCAGTCCTGCTGAAAGTGCAAGAGCAAGAGTAAAAGAGAAAATACAGAATACAGAATTTTTGAGCATAATAATTGAAAGTAAGACTCTTTGTCTTTACTGTTAGGACTAAAAGTCTCCATTATTATGTTTGCAAAAGTATTTAATGATTACATATGCTTCAAATTTTAAAGATATTCAAGCATTTCAGGTTGAACTCTCCAAAGACTGAGAAGTTGATAAATTGCTGGAATTACAGGCATAGCTTGTTCTGATCTGAAATTAAACTTACTATTTCTGACATATGTATGATTTAGCCCAGGAATATTGAAATATTTTGTAAAAACCCTCACCAAATCCATAAAAAAAATACCTTTACAAAAATAATTGCCTGGCTTTAGAGGCCTAACCCTCCCTGCAAGCTACTTAAAGTTGCTATTGGAATGTGCTTTTGACACTGACTAAATTTGGTGACAGTGAATTTGCACATTTGTCAGAACCACTATGGAAACAGGGTCTGAACATTTGTCTCCTTGTCCACTAGCAGCACTTGTCTTGATGTCACCTTGGCAGCAGAGACAGCATGAGATCCAGAAGCCCGTAGGGAAAGTATTGTGAAGTGTCAGCACAAAGGTGCAAGCCCACATCAAGAAAAACTCTGTTATCCTTGCCAAATGAAATGCAAATCTAAAATCCTTAGAGTCACATATTGTTATTTACAGGCTTTTTAAGAAGTGCAGACTCATTAGTGAAGGACTTTGCAAGCTCAAGGTTAAGCACGGGGCAATAAATATAGTGTTTGCTGGTCTGCAGTTCAACCATCTTTGGATGACCTAATGATTGAGTTATTGCTTCAGACACACAGAGCACATTCCCATTACAATCAGTAAAGCACAGAACTAATTAGTCTGGCTAGTTCAGCATGCTTCAATTAAGTAATGACAAATTAGATCAAGACTGCATCTGTCAGTCCTTGTCAAAAGGCACCTATGGCAGGAGTCTGTCTTCACCCCACTTTCCTTAGACCTGCACTCTCCTCTCTCCTGCCACACAGAACATTTACACCAGCCCTGTGCTGACACACCACACCAAGACATCGGAGTGAAGAGACCAAAGTCCAACTTTCCAGGCATAAAAAGAGAGACATAGAATTCGGAAGCTGAAATGATAGTTCTCTTGTTAAACCATGGTTTCAATAACTATTCCCCAGATCTCTGGTCCCACTGCAGGTTACTGGTGAGCCCCACCTTGAGTGATGTGTCCAGTTTTGGGCCCCTTACTGCAAAGACACTGAGGTGCTGGAGAGGGTCCAGAGAAGGGCAATGAAGCTGGTGAGGGGTCTGGAGCACAAGCCTTAGGAGGAAAGACTGAGAGAGATGGAGTTGTTCAGCCTGGAGAAAAGGAGGCTGAAGGGAGACCTTATTGCTCTCTGTAATAGTCAAGGGAAGCATGAGAGGAACATGGGGAAAAAGCAGCCTTGCCAGAGGAACATGCACATGGTCGTGTCACCCCTGTATGCTCCTTTCCCCAGCCAAAACCTAACCATCCTCTCCAGTGAAGCCAGGCAGGACCACCCCTGGGTTTCCTAAAGGCTCCAGCACAGGGCATATCAAGGGACAGTTCTCAGGTTTGTCCTTTTCATTTCCTGAATTTGGCTTGAAGTGATAATACTGAATCTCTCTGAAATGACTTCTAAGACACCAGTAAGCAGACATTTACAAAATGCTGTAAATGCCTATTTTTGTAAAATTCAATGGAAGGCATCCAGAACCCATTTCAAAGGAGATTTCTGTGGCATTTCTAGCTACAGGCAGTCAATTTGGGGCTGCAGTCTAAGGGTGGATGTCTAACAATTTTTTTAAAAAAAGCTTTTGTCCTTTCTGTACCAAGCTTGAAATACATAACTAGAAAAGCTAATTGAACTGATCTGACCTCTAGAAAACTGATGTTGCTGCAGCATTAGTAAGAATAGCCGATTTCATCATGGTGATTTTAAAAATAAATTAATATTTTATTGAGTATGGATTTTTTTAAGTTCTTCTGTGTCTTCACAGACATGCAAAGGAGCAGCACAGATATAGCAGTGTTAATATTCCACCTTTCTAAGTACAATACCTCAGTGAAGACAGGAAGCCCTCCAATAGTTATAGTTGTTCATTTGTTTGTGCTATACATTTTTTTGTTGTATTGCAAATCTGGAATGTGAACTTCAAAATCTCCAGTTTCTAAAATTTTTTCAAGTGATTGTCGACATTAAGATTTTATCACTAGTATGTTCTGTACTGAGCTTTATAAGAAGAGGAAAGACCTGCAGAAAAAAAGCATCAGGAAGATAATGTTAATAAAAGTTAGTTTCGAAGTTAACATTAATTTAAAAGTAACCAATTGGACTTAAAACTACCTTATGCATAATCATGATTCTTGACTTAAAAAATTTTTTAACCATACATCAGAGAATATTAAAAGATAACGTCACACATATATAATACCAGTAAAATACTCTACACTGAGCTGTGCTTTACTATAAATGTATTTTAGGTCAAATTTAAGCATAAGTATAATCCCTAATTCTAGTTCCTCTTAGACATATTAAAAAAAGACCCTGATTTTGTAGGTATTGCTCACCATATGAAAGGAAGAAATTTCAGAGAAAGAGTTTGGAATAAAATCCTTTTTATAACAGTGAAGTTGCAAATGCAGAGAGACGGGTATTTCTGACCACACTTACCCAACATCGTTTGCATAATACAAGTCAATGAAAACTTTAACCCTCCCTGCCCTGCTCTCAGGTTGATCGCAAAGCCAGTGAGGAGACACCAGACCTGGCCGATGACATACAGTGAGGTGCAGGGGCCACACAACTCGCATGTGAAACCTGAAGAGTCATCTCTGTGAGGACCCACAGAGCTCAGATACTTGCAAGGAGGAAACCAAAGCAGCCTGGCTCTGGCTCCACTTCAACGCCGCAACTTTCAGGCTCCAGACCATTAGCTGGCAGCACAGCATTACACAAGCGTCTTAAAGCAAATGGTTTCTCCTGCAGGGCTGATTGATGTGACCCCATTAGGGTCCCAACACCTCGACCATGGTTCTGGTGCAAAGGGGACCTGTACATGAACCAGGCTGAGGGTGGTGCACAGGTAGGGTTAATACACTGGATGGTGGAGCACTGCTCCCTGTAATGTGCGCCTGATTTTATACATTTCTACTGCTGAGGAATCCCAGCTGTGATACACACAAGGGACTGGGTGTGCCCTGTGTGAGGATTTTGGGTAGTTTCATTCAGTGAGCTCAGCAGAGGGCCAAGCTCAAGGCCCAGGCACCACGTCAGAATAAATCTGACTTGCAAAGGACTGATAAACTCTTCCTGTTCATGTGTGTCAGAGTGGGGGAACAGTTGTTCAAACCATGGGGCCAGCTCAGCAAAGATCTCTCAATTATCCAAAATCTATCATTGCAATTCCATTTTTTTTTCACTTGTTCACATTAGTAGTTGAGTCAGGAGTTAATACTGTAACTTTAAAGAAAAATATGAAATCAATAAGACATGCTGAGCTGTGGAGCATTAAACAAAAATCAGTGTCTCTGAAGATTTCAAGTGTTTGATTTGTACTTGTAATTCATCAGAGACACTCAAAAAAATTATGTAAGTGCTTTTCTTGCATTGTTTACTTATTCACATCCTACCGCAGTGCCAGACCCCGCTTCCTGGGGAGGAGATGACTCTTCTCTCTCCAGTCTGTGCCTTGGATGGTCCCTGGAGCAAGTTTCATCAAACTGTTACAGGACAGATGGCTGAGGAACAAAGCATACAAAATTAGCATTCAAGTCATTCTTGCTTTCTGATTAATCACTAGCCACCAAAGCAAATGACAAAAGTAGTTTAACCCACTACAGACATCATCTACTGTAAATTGTCACAGTTCTGCTAATTGTGAAACGTTGACCATAGGAAGAGCACACTGATTGACACAAGCAGCCACTGCCCAGGAGTAGGAACCTGCAGTAATTTAAAAAACAGATTACAGTGACTCATATTGACATGTGCTGGTATTTTATGCAGACAATCTTTTCCAAACCCCACATCATTCTTTTCTTTTCCCTGAGATGAGAGAAACACTCCTGTTGGGAACTCCTTCAAATTTAAAAAGGAAACATTGTTGTTTTGCATTGCACTATAATGCACCAAAGACCTTTCCACCATTCTGATTTGGGCACCCCAGAAAGCCTCAGGTGTTGGGCAGCAAATTCAGTGCTCAGAGAGGCAGAACTGCAGGTGGTCCAGAGACTTTCCAGTCAAGCCCCAGGAGAACCAACTGCCAAATAAAGATTTTCTAGATTATAACCTTTTATTTTTATACCTGCATGGCAACTCAGAGTTCTAAGTAACAATAGTCTCTATTACTGATCAAAATGGAAAAGGATGGTGGATGTGAAATATTAGAATGATTCTTAGATGAGATTAGCATTAAGAAAGAGTTTTTCTCCAAAACTAGGCCTTCTAAATGTCTAAACTTCTTGAACCTTGCTCTCTTTCATTTTAGGTTCTTCTTGCCTTTTTTCTTTAATCCTTTTAAAGCAGTTTTGTTTGTTGATTTCCAGGCAGCAAAAAATTCAGCAACCCACCTGACCCCTGCTTTTTGTACCAGTTTAACAGATTTAGTGATCATTAATAATCAGAGTCAGTTCTAGAATGCCTTACCCTGTTTCAAACACTAGAAAGAATTTACTACACTCTTACAAGGAGAAGAGTTTGCTGAGATACATTGATATTGTTGATCAGTTTTACATTCTTCATATTCAGTAGGTATCAGGTACTGAATCATTTGATAAAAGGCTGTCTAAACTGATCATCTATACTAAATTCTCACAAATACATAATTAATGTAATCCGGGTGTCAGTTTTCTATTAATTATCTAAGATCTCATCCTTTAACGAAAAAGACCTAATAATATTACATGCTGTCATTTTGTAAATTGAATGTTGCCCTGTTTAAAAGTGTGAAAAAAATAATGTCGTCTTTAATGTTGATAAAATAGACAGAAAATATGATACGTAAATTATTACAGAAATAACATATGCCATTCCTTCTTATTGCTTCTGACAATTCTTCTGACAATATGCATGCCCACTTAGTACTTTATCTAATTATGCAAAGGCATATTTTTAAGATTAGATTATATTGTTGATGCAAGGGGGATTTCCCCTTCTTAACATTAGGTTACAAAAAGAAAATTAAAAAAAAAAAAAAAAAAGAGGAAGCAGATGGGTACAGTAGTTTATGGTATAAGTCTTATTTAAGTCTTATCCTAAAATTTATCTTAATTCTACTAATAAATGGAAAGACTTTGATTTGAGAAGCAGCAATTTCCAGAAGATGGAGAAAGGAGGGACACAAGTTGAGACAGACAGTGAGACAGACAGACAATGGGGATGGGACAGAGGAGAATGCTTGTTAGCTGGGATTGGCATTATAACAGTTTTTCTCAAAAATAGGCTCTCCAAACTTCTGGAAACTTGGCATCTTTGACCATGATTTTCTTCTATTCTTTTGTGTTTTCTGGGTTATTTTCCAACACAATCCAGCAGGTCTGTCAGAGAAAATTACCAAAGACTCAATGGTTTATGTGATTTTTTTATTAAAATCCCTGGAAGATAAGGTCAGACTCACTAGTTTAAATTGTTCAGCTTTCTTGTAGCTCTTTTTTTAAGGACAATGTTTAGTTTTCTCTATTCTCTGTCTAAGTCCATCATAAAGAAACATTACTGAAAATAAGAATACCTTCAGTCATCTTTTTAAGGCATAGAGCTTTGCTTTGCCTATGCCAATGATTTTAGCTTACAAATCACTTTTTCAAAAGTAACTGCTTATACCTCATATTTCACACTCATTTTTTCTGTAACGCTGGACCTCAGGTGGTGCCAAGAAGCACAGATTCTTCTGGTACCAGAACCAATTTACATCAGTTTAAGGGCTGGACATCTCAATTTCTCTTTTCTTATTTTTATTAATCATTCCTAACCCACTGGAAGAACTCTTTCATTTGAAATGCTATTTTGTTCTTAACGTCTACTCCTTTCATCATCCTCAATAGCTTCATTAAACACAAATTGCATTTATGTTTTTCAAAGCAAAAATATAGATATTATTTAACTTAATATTTCAAACATAATAAAAATAATATATATGCAGGACATGTAGCTGTTGGTTGTTGCAGTGGTACATGTTTTTTAGAATAGAATCACAAAAAGCATCAGCCTGCATATGTGTTTTCTTCATTTGTTTTCAGCCTTAAAAATCAGTAAAAATCCATGTCTTTCACCTATCAGCAGCCACCATCACCTGGTAGCTTAATCTACCACTGTGAGAATTACCCTGGAGATCCAGATATTCCTATAAAGTACAGGGATTTGTGCATTTTACAGGAAGAATACAGCTTGTTGAAAGAACCAAACTATGCAGCATCTTTGCAGAATTCTCTGGAATATACACAACTCTGACATCACATAAACGCTAGGGTTTTTGTGGGAAAGGTTGTTTCAGAAAAAAAAGAAAAAACATGAGTTGAAATTAAAGCTTAATTTTGTTTTAAATAAGACAACCTGTAAAGCCTTCTGAACTGTACCTGAAATTCTTAGGCCAATGGTATCCTGGGTTTCATCAAAAGAAGCATGGCCAGCAGGTCCAGGGAAGTGATTCTGCCCCTCTACTTCACTCTGGTGAGACCCCACCTGGAGTACTGTATCCAGGACCCCTCCACACAGGAAAGACACGGACCTGTTGAAGCAGGTCCAGATTAAAGTTTTGTGTAGATTTACAAAATTAAATAAGGCAGGTGATAAACTCAAAATAAACTTCATTATAGACAAAAGTGTTTAAGATGATCCTGACAAATCATCAGATTAATAATCTACAGGTTCATGGTGTAAAATAGAATTTTACATAGGCAACTTAAGAATTCTTAATTTAGAAACAAGGATCTAAAATGTGTGATAGCTCACCTAGGGAGATGATGGCAATCAACCTGCAGGAGTTACCATGGGCTGTGTCCCAAACCTCAAGGAGACTCCTTGACTGCTGGCTCACAGCTCTGAGAAGGACCAACTCAATTTGCCATGCAGTGAGGACCCATTTATACCCTAGTCAAAACTGATCTGTGATCATATCTGATCATGTTAGTCTTCATTATCTCATTGGATGAGGACTTCCTTGCCTTTCAGCCAAAGTGTACATGTGATGGTGGTTACCATGGGGACCAGGTGGCCCTAAGCTGGTGAGGTGTTTCAGTATCTGTCAAGCTGGGTGCATGTCCACAGAGGGCCATAAAGATGATCAGAGGGATGCAACACCTCCTCTATGAAGACAGGCTGAGAGAGTTGTGTCTTTTCAGTCTGGAGAAGAGGAGGCTCCGAGCAACCTTATTGTGGCCTTTCAATACATAAAGGAGACTGATAAGAAAGATGGAGACAGTATGACAGCATTAAGAAAAAGGGTTATGGTTTTAAACTAAAAGAGGGTAGATTCAGACCAGATGTAAGGAAGAAATATTTCACAACGAGAGTGGTGAAACAGCAAAACAGGTTTCCCAGAGAGATGGTAGATACCCCAACCCCATAAACTTTCATTGTCAGGTTGAATGGGACTGTGAGCAACCTAAGCTAGTTGAAGATGTCCATGCTCACTGGAGGTATGGGGTGAGGGGGGGTGGAGGTAGAGTGGATGACCTTTATAGGTCGTCAACCCAAACTATTCTATGATTCTACTTATGGTTAGAGCATTCAAACCTGCTTTTTCAAAATGGTTATTTACAGGTAGACACAGAAACAATGGGTCTCTGCAGTAGTTTGTACATCATGTTCTGGATGCAGTCAATGACACATGAATGTGAAATTTTTGTTCAAAACTATGTGTGACATAGTCCTTTGCTGGGCTGGAGTGTTCAGCTGACATTCACTGCTATTCTCATACCATGGGAAGACTAAAATAAAGAGAGAAAAATGCCAAGCATCAGTCTCTCTTTAAAGAGTGGACACAATCAAAAAGAAGAAAAAGGAGTTTCAGGTAATTTAAATAATGGAAAAACTTCACACAAAACCTGATGACATCTAAGGTTCGAATGGAGATTGTGGAATCTCAATCCTCACAGATTTTCACCATCTGAATGGACAAAGCCCTGAGCAACCTCATCACTAAAGTTACCACAGCTTAGAGTAGCAAGCAAATCTGTATGACTTCCCGGAATTCCTTTCAACATAGATAATTACACGAAAATAGACAATGAAGAATTTCATGGGATTTTTAAAGAAGTTTAAGATTTGCCTTATGAGAAAATCCCACCAAAAAAATCCTTCTTTGGTCAGGTTGTCTCCTATTAAAAGCTTACCATCATTCAAGACATTGCCTGTATCATATTCTCTCTTAATTTCTTATGCATTTTGAACAGGGAAAAAAAAAAATAAAAAAAATTAATGTCACCATACTCCCAACCAAAACTTACAGAAACACTTAACACATCTCACTTTGAAAGAAACTTTCTGAGCTTTTGCAAATACGATCAGATGTTGCAACATCCACTACAGTTTGGAGACTTTCCTTTGTGATCATAATGGATTAATTTGTGGACTTTTAAGTGTTTATTATTTTTGCTGTTGTTGTTATTATATCATTAGTAGAGATAAGATGAAAGCTGGGACTCTTAGAAACAACAGAGAATTCTTTACACATGCTCCTACTGATCATTTTGGATTACTCTGAAAGCAATTCAAAATAATATTGCTCAACAGAAATTATGACATTTATTTTATGATCCATCCACTTATTTCTCTACTCTTGACATACATTTAAAAATGTGTTAAAGACAGAAATCTTTTAAGATAAATATGACAAATGTGTAACAATAACGTATATATAACCAAAAAGTAGCAATAAATGTAAGATCTTCAGGCTATATAGTAGGTAATAAACATATTAATTACTAAGGGAAAAACAGGCAAATATAATATATCTGAACTTCCCTAGTTATGTAATCCATAGAATAGTTACATGGGGAAGGTGTGTATATCACTTATGTAGTACTTCTAGACAGAAACTTTTTTTTTTTTTGTTTCGCCTTTAATGATATTCCTATTTTGTGCACGCATCTCATGTCTCACATTTTGGGTCATCACATCTCATGAGCCCAGAGCCTTAAGAGGATCCAGAAGAACTCCAATGTAGAGGAGAAATAACAGTGGCAGATAAGAATATTTGGGAAATGACAGGAATGAAAACAAGACATGCTGCTAGAGAAAGAGGCTTCCCTGAGGATCCACTGGTGCCCTCGATCACAGTGTCTAGGAAGAAGCAAGTGGTCTTACTCTCTGTACATTGGTCTTACTTACTCTGCACTACGCAGAACTACAGCAAAAAGCCATTAGCTAGAGGAAGACAGAAAG
This sequence comes from Scolopax mira, assembly GCA_004320125.1. Taxonomy (NCBI): domain Eukaryota; kingdom Metazoa; phylum Chordata; class Aves; order Charadriiformes; family Scolopacidae; genus Scolopax; species Scolopax mira. The sequence continues at coordinate 144,945 of BJBW01004184.1, forward strand.
CATCTTTAGCTGTGTGTAGCGGTAGCATAGTTTAACATTCCTTTCATCACCACTACACCATCACTACCACATCATCAATCACCAGGACATCACAAACATACTGCTACATTTCAGTAGGGATTATTATTTCTGTGAGTGGTTGGTTTTTTTTTAAATAGTGAAAGACTTAAGTAATGTCCAGTATTTCATTGAAAATTATTAATTTTATTTGCCCTATTAAAGGCAGTTAAAGCAAACACACTGAAGAGGACTCACTCTCTAACCAATAAATCAAACATATATGGGCAGATTGGTGGCTTACTTGTACCTCCCCTCTTTTTTTTTTTTTCTTTTTAGCAGTTTTTTTTTGGTTATTCTTGCATGTTGATGAACATTTGGGTTACACGTCAAATTTTCTTTGGAAAAAATATAAAAAATCTAAGAAGTTGATGAATGTTAGAGGAAATCTTGGGATGAAACATTCATCTTTTTCTGTATCTTTTTCTGTAGTATAAAGGTAAATGTCAAATAAGAACAAAGTCAAAATCAACAGAGATTTGCTGTGCTATTCCAAGCAGTAGACTGTAAATTATTCAGAACTTAAAAAAAAATGCAAAGTGAAGATGTAAAGCTTATTTATCATATTAAGGAATCTCATATTAATCATATTAAGGATTTTTCTCATAAGCGGCATGTGTTTCCTCCTGTATGACATTGAGAAATACACACTTACATTTCCCCACTTGATGACCACTCTTCATGATTCCAGAGAGGCTGGACTGATCAGAGAGCTTAGCACAGAGCGAGGAAACAAGAGCTCCAGATGTCTCCTCTTTGATGCAGGAATACTTGATCCTGTAACACCGAAGCTGACAACAGCCCCACTTATTGAATTTCCTGCATGCAAAACACAGTCTCACAGTGACTCCTGGCATGTCATTTAATTGCTTTCCTCTCCACTCTTATAAGCTCATATTAAAATTTTATTCATTTGAAGTAGAGCTCATTGCAATGCCATAGCGATTTATTAATCAGGGCTTAATCAATTAATCAATTATGGCCTGGATCAGCCTTCAAGAGAGCACAGGCTGGGGGACTGTCAGAAACCACTACTTCTTTCATTCGCTCTATCAGGTAGCAGGAGAGCGGCAAACCTCAGTACTACTGGAAACACAAAAATGCTGTAAATGCACATTCACCTTTCAGCTCTGTGCAGCAGCCAACACAGCCTGATGAGAATAGGCAAGTGCAACACACACGCAGTGCAGGTCAAAACACGGAAACTCCCAAGAGAAATGCAGGGGACCCACCTCTGTACTCAGTGTGACTAAACTGGACCTAAAATTCATAAGAATAGTACATACAGTTGGCCTCCCTCAGGTCATTCATGAGGAAATTATCCACAATAAAACCAGTTTTAGACAATGGAGGTTTGCACTAAGCATCAAGGCACTAAATATGCTTCTCAGTCTCTCCAAGTGATCGGTCATCACCTTAGAAAAGAGACCCCTTTCTCTTCTGTGCAGAAACAAATTGCTTCCAAGTCAGCGGATATTCAGTGTGCTCTGTACCCTTTCTTATCACAACAATACTCAAATAATATTTCTGGCCTGACTGAATACCTCAGAATCAATAGATTTGTCATAGGATGAGGTCTGAAAGAAAGATTTGAAAATATTTATTTTGGTGACTAAATTTCACATAACCGGAAATCAGGGACAGAACCACAAAGCTGACTTTATTTGCAAATTTGCAAATACGAATTATGCCAAGGGGAAAGGAATGTGTTCCTGGATAATAAACAAACAGTAAAAGGTTCTTCCAATCTAGAAAGCTAGGAGAAAAATGACATTTGTATCCTTTGGGGTTTCTGAGTACTTACATTATTAGATTCTCATTTTTACTGAGCAGGCAAATAATAAGACTTGAACGTGTCACATAAGGAAGAGCAGCATTGCAAAATTTCAGAATAATAACAATGTGTTTGGAGTTCTGCTCCATACTGTACAGGCTTTCAGAAATCAATTCCAAGAAAAGTGAAGTCACAGTAGTACCTTGGCCTCTTGTTTTCAGATGGGATACATTCCCAGTTTCTGTGCCTCCTGGGAGTTCTGTCATAGTGCTTACCTGAAGAGGTGGATAATAAAACCCTGCCTCCTCTCTTTCTGTAGGAACATGATGTTGCTTAATGTGAATCTATTCTTAGCAATTATCTACCAGCAAAAATAAAGTAGTGAATGTCTGCTAAGCTGTTTAAAAACAAATCTTGTATAAGGCATAGATTCTGGTTATATTTAAGATTAATTAAATCTCATGGGGAAGACATTTTAAATTACATTCTTCCAATTTTTTCTCTCTCCCTTTTCTGCACAGAGTCCCAAAACTGTTATAAAGCACTGCAAGAAAGGGAATTCACACATTCACTGGCCACAATCATTTTCTGAAAATTGGGTGGTAATGCAATGTGGCACGGTCTTGTAACAAGGCACATAAAAAGGAGAATAAAACTGTTTCAGAAAAGAATGCTTGCTCCTCAGCTTGAGTTTTCACCCTGAAAAAACCTACAACTCTCATGAATTTAATTTCCTTGATTGATGCATAGAGTCTGCCTATTCTTTCAAAGTGAAAAATAACTATAGATACTGCATGGATCAGAAGTATAACTCTCTGTGAAAACAGAGATCTGAGGGAATACTGAAAATATAAAAAGTGGAGCAAGAAAACATGATTTCTTATTTGAAGTAGCCACTTTCAGAGCACATTGTATATTTCTGGCAAAAAAAAATAAGGGAAAAAGAAGGGAAAAAAGGAAGACAAAAGATCCTTATCACTTCTTGCACCGATCCTAAAATTTTAAACCAGATTTACCATCTCTTTTTGCATCTATTTTTGTCTTATTGCAGTACTAGATTATTGCCACCAAACAGCTTGTCTTCATTGCATCACCCCAGCACTTAATCACAGCTTTTAGCACGCATTCAGGGGGTCCACAATACCGCAGAGAGCATCTGTCCCTTCAGGCAGCAGGATGATGTCACTGTGATCTTCAAATACCCTCACAGTAGTTTCCATCTGGTTTCAAATTATAATTCAAGACTGAGCCCCTGATTTTCAGACACGTGTGAACCTCCCTCATCTCAGTGTCTGACCTGAAAGACAATTATCCTCTTTCCTGCTCATTTTATCCTTTCTGCTTTGATTTTCTATGATGATCCTTACATTTGTACATATTCATGATTCTTGCACAATTGTACCTATTCAGATATTTACGCAATAAACCCATTCCATGTGCTTCAGTCCTGTCTGTGCTCCCTTTGTGTCTGAGCCAGCTGAGCCAGCAGGAGAGACAAGAAAGCAGAACAAAGTTATTTCTCAGTACGTGGGTCAGTTAGTAGCTTAGATAGCCTCAGGAATAATTTGGAACAGATCAAATCAAAACAAGATAATAAGAGAGTCATGGAAACACATAAATCGATACTCTAATGGGTCACTGAAGTCACAGCTTGATCACTGGCAGGCAGCCTGTGAGTGTAAAATGAAATAGCTACAGCAGGAGGTAAAATTTTCAAGTTAGCAGTGCTAATGAAGTACAAATCATGCTAATATTATAGTACCTAAGCTGAGATATGCAGAAAAAAAAATTATATACAACTAATTCCCTAGAACATGCTGTGTTTTGAGCTACCTGCAGCTCCGGTGGCCATCAGAAACATGGATTTTGGCCAACAGTGACCAGGTTACTATCTTTCAGATTTAAAAAAGCAGCTGAGCACATGATCCTATTCTAAGAGAGTGAATAGGCATGAGCAGTACCCACATGCCAAAAGTTTAATCCTATGAGCATGAAGGTATATTGGGTTTGAATGTAGCGTGGCATATGGGGGTTTTCCTGAATTAGGATTCAAAACCTGATGAAAATGTGAATCTGTGTACTCCACTGCCTTCAGATATTATCAAGGCTAAGTAGTAGCAGGATCAGAAAAATAATTCAGTTTCAGTAGGGATATTAACATATGCAACTATGGCTGAAAAATTAAAAAAAGAAATCTGTAAGTCCAAAAATTGCTTCAGTTTGGAAAGCAACTTTCCTAAAAAGGAAGATATCACACAACTATTTACATTTAATGTTTTACACCTTCTTCTAGTGCATCTGGTGCTGTATATAGTCAGAAAAAGCTTATTGGAAAACTCCTGTTGTAATCTAATATAGCTTTTCTTGCTTTTTCAGTGTTAGGATGTATGCTAATTTAAATATTTGCTGCTTGAAATTTAAAAGTTCCTCAGAAGACTGTCAATGCCATCATCACGAATGAGGATGGGAGAAGGTGGTTAAGCCAGAAGCATTGTCGGGTTAAGAGCTTCTACATAGTAACAAATTCTTTGTCTTAAAATAGTTATGACTGAAAAGTTTGCAGACAGAGACAAAAAACAGGCACCAAAGTAAAAGTATTTCTAGAGACCCAGTGGAGAACTTACATTTCATGATTTTAATTTCAAAAGAAGAAATTAACCTTAATGTTAACTGATGTACTGCTGTGATTGCAGGTCTAATCCAGGTGCAATTGCATCTAAATTTTTACATTAGCATCAAATCACCTACCACCAGGAAGTTTGGAGAACTGTGTGAAAAGGGAGTTAAAAAGCATGAAAAATACACATGTATTGAAAGACACACATATTTGTGTGTGTGTACACAAACAACCCATGCTAAATGCAGCATAACAAATACATGAATACATGTATTGACTGACATTTTACTAACGAAAGCAAACCAAACTTGTGCCAGGACCCTAAATGCGTAACCTCTGCAATGGCTGGTTCTCCCTTGAAGAGTCCCTGGGTCACTCACCCTGTCACAGGGGTCTCTCCCATCCTGCAGCCACTGGTGGAGGCTGTGTTCTGGGAGAGGGCTCACTGAGCCGCCAGCCAGGGCCCAGAACAGTGTGGCTGCTGCATAGGGGAGCATGGAGAGGAGGGTGCTCCTGGAGCACAGCCATCCACCATGCAGGAAACCACTGAGTTGCTGCCTAAGTGTGAAGCCACCCACCTGGGGATGACCTGCCATGGATGCTTTGTTGTCATCTAGTTGGCCATGGGATTCCTCTTTTAAGAGCAGTTGCTTCTTTTAGGCAAAATACTCACCCGTGATTTCTCAGAACTCATTTGATTTCAACAGGTGTTCAGATATTCTGGCTATCTGCAGTCCAATTTGCTGTTGTGAAAACAAAATCACATTTTTTCAATTATGCCTGCTGAAAGAAGTGCAGATACATATGAGAAGAAAATGCAGATTTTGAAGGGTGTGTGAATGCGCCTTATCTACAGCTAACAATACTTTATCTTTGAGAACCCTTAAAGTCCTTCCAATTTATTGAACTGTTATACTGCCCCATGTCTTTCCAGCTAGCTAGCGTCTACAGCAGGCCTTTGAGTCTGAAGTGTGAAGTCTTTGACTTCAGCAAGGCTTTAGACACTGTCTCCCACAGCATCCTCATAGGTAAGCTTAGGAAGTGTGGGTTAGATGAATGGGCAGTTAAGTGGATTGAAAACTGGCTAAAAGATAGGACCTAGATGTTGTGATTAGGGGCACAGAATCCAGCTGGAAGTCTGTGACAAGTGGTGTTCCCCAGGGGTCAGTACTGCCTCCAGTCCTCTTCAATATATTCATCAATGACCTGGATGAAGGGATGGAATGTACCCTCAGCAAGTTTGCTGATGACACAAAACTAGGAGGGGTGGCTGACACACCAGAAGGCTGTGCCACCATCCAGCAAGACCTGAACAGGCTGGAGAGATGGGCTGAGAGAAACCTAATGAAATTTAACAAGGGCAAGTGTAGGGTGCTGCACCTGGGGAGAGATAACCCTCTGCACCAGGACAGGTTGGGGGCTGACCTGCTGGAGAGCAGCTCTGAGGAGAAAGACCAGGGAGTTCTTGTGGACAACAGGATGACCATGTGCCAGCAATGTGCCCTTGTGGCCAAGAAAGTCAATGGCATCCTGGGGTACATCAAGAAGAATGTAGCCAGCACGTTGAGGGAGTTTATCCTGCCCCTCTACTCTGCCCTGGTGAGGCCCCATCTAGAGTACTGTGTCCAGTTGTGGGCTCCCCAATTCAAGAAGGACAGGGAACTGCTGGAGAGGGTACAGCAAAGGGCCTCAAAGATGATTAAGGGCCTGGAGCATCTCTCCTATGAGGAAAAGCTGAGGGACTTGGGTCTTTTTAGTCTTGAGAAGACTTAGGAGGGATCTGATCAATGCTTACAAATACTTAAAGGGAGGGTGGCAGGAGACGGCGCTGGTCTTTTCTCAGTGGTGCCCAGTGACAGGACAAGAGGAAATGGACACAAACTTGAATACAAGAAGTTCCACCGAAATGTGAGGAGGAACTTCTTTACTGTGAGAGTGGTGGAGCACTGGAACAGGCTGCCCAGAGAGGTGGTGGAGTCTCCTTCTCTGGAGGCATTCAAAACCCACCTGGACAAGTTCCTGTGCAATGTGCTCTAGGTAGACCTGCTCCAGTGGGGAGGTTGGACTAGATGATCTCCAGAGGTCCCTTCCAACCCTATATGATTCTGTGATTCTGTGATTCTGCGAGTCAGCATGACTTTTCTTACTTTACATGTAGCAGGTACTGACAAAGGTGCTTCTGAAAAAAACCCAAAAATTACATTATTCATGGCTCTTTATAGAGATGCAGTTGCCACTCTCCACAAGGTTTTATATGATACTTTAGTTAAATTGAAAGAATGTTACCATCATACAACTTTTTAAAGATGTTATGTTTTTGTTTACTTGTCAAAACTGAAGATTGAAGGGAGCTGTTTTTCAAAGGGACACCAAAGTTGCAAGCATGATAGAAGCAGACTCCGGGGCATGGAAACAATTATACACGCAGTGTGGGAAACAGGAGCTAGGTCTTCTGCAGCTCACATCAGCAGTTGAAGTCAATTGGAAACTCAATAACTGTGCAAGCATTACTTTAATCCCAAATTAATTTACCCTGCCTCTCACAGTGGTTATTAGCATTATGCAAGCTCACATATTATGCATGGCCACAGTGCTTCTGATCAAACTGTAATAAGTATCCTTGTTCATAAATTACATTTTACTGACCTTCAGATGGCCCCTGAAAGAGCTTACCCATGTTGTTTGTGGTTGGTTACCCACCTGAGATCACACGGTTCCTCCTTCTGTGCTCTGTTCTGTGGAATGATCCCCTAACAGTGGAGAAATGTGGGTGTGCTGGACTCCTCCTCTTGAGTAATGACTATTTGGAATCAATTCAGCCAAGCAAAAACTTTAAGCTTCCTGACTTCACCATATTTTCATGTCCATGGTTTTTCTCTATATACATTCCACCACTAGGAGCGGTATCATCCTTCACTGTTTTGCTTTTAAAAAGTCATCAAAACCAAAATGCAGAAAGTCTTCCATAGACTAGATGGCAATAATCTTGTTTTCCTAATACAGCACAAAACGAATACAGCTCCAGATATTTTTCTACCAGCTTGGAAGCAATCCTTGTAAATCCCTTACAGGAAGTTCACCCCTTATGGTGAACTTTCATGCACTAGAAACACACTGTTAACTCAGACTGCTCTCAGACAGCTTTGCTTTAAATGTTACAGTGGTGGGCAGCAGCATAAAACAAATCAAATAAACCAAGATTGATAAAAAGGATAATCATTTGTGTTCATAATCGTATTAATATGTCAGGCAGACAGGGACAGTTTTGCACATTCCAGGCTGAGGCTGAATCCAATTCCCTTAGCACTTGCAAGAGGTGTATGGTATGGGATTGATACACCTAGTAGAAAATCAGGAAGTGGCAAGACTGGGAGATTGCTGGGACTTTGGTAATTCTCCCCTTGGGATGCTGGTAGCTCTGCAATAGCAGTTAAGGCAGTAACTGTTCCTCTTGCTGGGATGTGGGCAGCTAAGGACCTTTCCACTCTCAACAGGCCAGGAAAGGAAGAAACTTTACTAATGGTGTGACAGAAATCACTTTTACCAGCAAATGAAAATGAGAGTGTGATAAGATTATTTCAGGTTTTTATCCTTCATTCTCGGTGTTTTGCTAAATTACATTTGGCAACCTGAGGCAGGAGAAAACCAGGGCTAGAGAAAAATGTCATTTGTTTTGCATTTGTCAGATGACAACAGTGGCTGTTAAAATAGTCCTGTTGTATGGTGGATGACTCTTCATACTAAAATAGTCTCAAATTCATTTTTAAGAGGAGATTCAGCAAACTGACACAAGAAAACAAAATTTTCATTACACCCTCAGAATAGTTGATCTAGAACTTATCTAAAATCTTGAGGTCCTCCAAATGAATTTGTTTTTAAGTAAATTTAAGATAATACGTGTTTTTTTGCGCAAGAACACTAGGCAAGTGGCAGTGCAATCACAGTTTTGAACCAGTTCCAGTATGGAGATCATACTATCCAAACGGTTTGCTCTCAAGCTTTAGTTATTTTTCCCTGCCCTTCTCTCCCTTTCCAAGAAGTAAAGCAGTCTTCCAGCTATTCTGTCAGTTGACAACAGTTTCCTTTAAAGGACTATGTACAAAAGCAGCTACTCAGGATACACCAGCAGGCATAGCTAGAACAACACTACCTGCCTCTGTAGAAAATCGGAGGAAGCAGATTAAAGCAGGGAAGGGGAGAAGGTAAGAGAGATGAGTCTTCAAAATTAAAATATTTTTTAAAATGCACTGAGTGAGCATGCAATACCTTTTGTAAAGTTAATCATTAAGATCTGTTTCTGTTCCACAGCCTGTCTAATTAGTGCCACTATAAGTTCAGGATTTGTATTTATTAAACACCTGCCCCACTTTTCTTGGGCCCTGATGATCACTCTACCACCACAGTTTCTGGCTTTGCTGCACCAGGGACACCAGGGGACCTCACATCTCTGTTGTCCCCACTAGTTAGAACTGAGGCCTTTTGGAAAATATTGTAGCTTCCTCTAGATGTGCATAACCCTCTTTCATTCCCATTGGAACCAGAGCAGACAGGAACACAGCAGACATGCATCTATCACTCCAGAGTTGGGCCATAGCCAGGACAAGCAGGAGTCTAGGAAGTGCTTTTGGATGACTCTGCAAACATAGCCTTTGGTCATCAGACTCATTAGCCTACCCCTGAGCTTTAACAGTTCAGCCATCGCATGTGTATCCGAGCAGCCCAGGGCTTTTACACCTATTTGTATCTCTACTGCTAAGCACCTGTCCAGAAACAGAATGACAAGCTTCCAGCTAGTCCTCTGCCAGCTGTTCAGGTCTTATCTTGATCTCTGCCAACTCTTTTAAAGATTGTGTTACACTTTGACTTCTCTGATAATCTCCCTACTCATTGGCAAACTTGTGTAGCCTCCATCACTAGAGTAACAGGAGGACCTACAGCACCTGATTAGGCAGGGAAATGCGTCTTTATTGTAATTTCACAGAGGTGTGGATGGACAAACCTCATCCTATTTGCATGAAGACATCAATTATTTACCAAATACTAACAAAATAACAAAGGAATAAAAAATGCAAAGCTTCAACTACATTCATACCTTTGCTCACTAGTAGCATAGCCTGGCCCATAGATGTAATGGCATGAACAAAGTTCCTTGTGTGGTTTTAAATTTTGCAAGATGGGTTCTGCATTCATATGCACAGGGTCTCTGGCCATTGCTTCCCCAGGGAGAAATATGTGGCCTCCAGGCTGGGAGATGGGCTAGCTCTCAGATACTGTAGACTTCCTTCACATCTATGGAGGACACAAGTTTTCAGCTGAGGTGGTGAGGATCTCCACAAAATAACACAATAATGAAACCCAAAGCTTTTTTAAACTTTTGGAAGCACTGTTTTAAATTCCTCTTATTTTTTTCTCCATTATTTTCTCCTAATCGCCAAATGCACTTTGTGACATAGAATCATAGAATGGTTAGAGTTGGAATGGACCTTAAAGATCATCTAGTTCCAACTCCCCTGCCATCCTCGTGTTTAACAGAAAGGCTTGGTTTCCAGCACTGGTAAAAGTTTCTCTCCTGCCCAAAATCATGTTGGGAATCTATGGGTTGATTCAAAGTGGTCACAGCCATGCCAGATCCTATCCCAGTCATTTCGTTCTCTGTTTGTAACCTGCTCCCATAACAGTGTTGTGATTTTGATGTAATTGATCGCAAAGAATAGAAACCATTGAGTCACATAAAGAGCTTTCCTGGCATACAGCGAGGCTTGTTGATAAATACCACTTGCAAAACACTTGTTCTGGAAAAAAAAAAAAACAAACCAAGAAGAAAAGGTATTTGCAATTTGGACCATCTATCTGATAAAACCAGACTAATAAAGGATGTTTCTCCACCTGCCCACTATTATAAAGCATGCTTCTTTATGGAATATTCACAATCTTTACTATATTTACTCTTGCTAACTTCTGCAGCTAATTACATGTCTGATCTTTCCTTCATTTACACTTAAAGAAAACTGAAATAACTTTGTCCATAAGTTTCAAATCAGACAATATAATACGGTACATGTTTTTTCAACATACTGTGTGAGAGAACAGCAGGAATTTATCAAGTCCATGTTCACTTTCAACATTTTATTCCTGGTATTACGAGGAACGTTTAAAGCACAACCCATTAAATATAAACAAATCCCTTTAAATCTTCTTCCTTAGTTATTGTGAAATCGGTTATTTCGTCTTCCCTTGAGGTTTTGTTTATAGTTACTGCATTTTCTCTCACATTTCTTCAAGCCTCCATACATCATAGGTTGTCAGAGGCACCTCCGGGGCTGAAGGCAAGATGCAATTTTGCAGAGGCAGCTGAGCAGGTTCTGCAGGAGAGCTGGGGACTGGGGAACCGCAGACCACCTGAGGGGCTGGTGGGGGCTCAGAGGAGGCTGGGAACAGCCAGCGAGGTCCAAGAAGGATTTGGGACTGGCCAGACAAGGATTAGCAATCCCTGGCAGTGTGTGAGACTTTTTGCTCTCAAGAAGACACTGAGCTTAATGTTACTGCTCCTCCACAAGAAAACAGCATCCCTATCTGCCCTGTGTCTTCACTCCATTGCCTTACCAGTGGTCTGTGGGAGTGGGAGTGGGGGCGAGAGCTACTGAGAGCAAGACTTACTCTTCCTTCTGCCCTCCACCTCCTTCCAACCTCCTTACCAAAGATTAGACAGGAGTTTATGCTTGGAAATAGCAAAAATCAGTCAAGATAATAAAAGACAGGGAGTTTGAATCACTGAGTGTCTGGAGTATTGCTGTAGCTGGTGGTGAGAGCTGGGGAGATGCAGTCCACAATTAAACTGAGCAGAGTGGTTACAGAGCAGTGATTTTTAATTTAGTGTTTGTTAAAGACACAAAGCCATTCAGCACACTTAGCACAAACCCTGTGGGCCATCTTACAACCCTGCAGGTATGAAGCTGGAGGGGGGGGAGCCTGTTGGCTGCTGTCCCACTTTCACTATACTGTACAATATTTATGTCCTACCCAAGTGGAGGTGAATGCAGTAGCTCTGCTGAGTGTGCTGCCAGAGCCTGCTTGCTTTCAGTGTTTTCCTGGCACTGGGTCTGTTATTTACACTTTTTATTCATCTGAAAGCAAAATGAAATATTCTTTCTCAGAAGCAACCAAAAAGGAGCAAATACAGCATAAACAGCAAAGTCTTATATGAATAGAATAAATTCTGTGGAATATCTGTATAGTAGATCAGGAAGCTAATAAACCTACCTTTGCCTGTACTTAGCAGTCCTGTAAGTATAGTATATTCTTCTTCCATTTGGTTAATGAACATGTAGACAGTAATGAATGTCTCTTTAGCACATAAGGTAGAATATTACCTAAATGTGGGAGGTGAAAGAATTGGGCTGAAGCATACCCTACTACTGTAAAATAAGATTCATTATTCTTTGCCTTAATATAGATCCTGTGGTACAAGGGGTGCCCCGCATGTCAATTACAGTGGCGGCCCAAGTTAACTGTCACCAATTCCTCTCCATAGGAAGTTAATCTTGTAATGCATATGTCACAATTGCTTTTAAACTCTAGTGTTTCTCTTGATGGCATGTTTTACTTTTCACTAATCCTTCACATCTTTTCTGTCGAAACTGAGAGGATTCACAGATCCTCCTGTAAAGCAAATTTATTTTCCCATAATTTTTGGTGTCTAGAGGCATATTAGATATCACTGAGTATATATTAATTTAAGGATTGAATTATTCTTTTAATGTAGGTTTCATTGTCAGAGACATCCCAGGCCTGTCACTCACTTTGACCTTACAACATTACTCAGGCTTTTAATACCACTGCAATTAGTGCAACAAGAATTAAAACTTCCCACTGATGCCTGCAAGCCTAGGTCTGCCATGGACTTTGTATGTGACCTTAAGCATAACAGACAGCAAATTCTTCTCCTACTGTGATTAGCAGATTAGGCATTCCTGTGAGTAAACCAATCATATTAACAAATTATCCGAGTAAACTGTGAGTAAACCAATCATCTTAATAAATTATCCAAGATATGCACAGATAGTTTCTTATATAGTCCTGAACACAGACAATAACGTCATCCAAGACACATGAGAACAACATTCGTCCATCATCTCTCTGAGACTCAACTACTTAATAAGGCAATTTAGGACAGCAAATAAAATGGAATTGTTAAATCCATGTTCATACAAAGGTTGAGATTCTTGAATGGAATGTGCTGAGGGTTATCAGATATGACAAATTGTAGGCTTCACTAAAATTTTGTATATTATTATGTTTTGAACATATTTTCATTTTATAATAATTTAATTTTGTTGTTCTAAAAAAGATTTAATGGGAATATGTTCTATCTTCAGAGTGAGTATTTGCATGTATACATTATACAAACTTCTGTGTCTTTGATGTTGGATTGTTTTTTATTTAAAGCTGTATAAAATTTCATTTAATTTATTTTCAATATTTTCATAACAAATACTCAGGGTTCTTTCTATCATTTGCCTTTGGGCAAATCACATACCTAGCTTTCACACAAATCATTTGTTTCTTACAGAAATGTTTTTAGGCCTTTCAAGTTTCTTGATGCAAGGGATAGTGTCTTTGAATTGGAAGCAGCACATACAGGTTGCTCCAGTGTTTGCAATGAAAAGTGAAGTTTGAAATGAAAGGTATTGTACAAAATTGTCTAATCTGATTTCCTGACTCTAAATATATTTCCAACAAATCCTACTAAACTAATAAGCCCAGGCTTTTTCCCATTCTACCAAACCTTGTGTTCTAACTAGCAATACCCTGCAAGATATTTTCCAGTTAAAACACAATTTTCATTTTGTAAAAGAAAATTAAGTGAGACCTGGCAGAAATTGGGACAGGACCCCTCTGGGAAATGCATGAGCTAAAGATAGTCAGACATTTGGATGGATATAGACAGAAAATGAAAGAAAAGAGACATTGGCAAAATTGGTCTGTTAAAAGGACTGGCAAGGTATCCTGATGAACCCTTCCACTGCCTCTCCATCTTGCCATGTGTCAAAACTCTTACTTTCATTCCTCTTCAAGCTGAGCTCTGCAATTTTCACGGCTGTGGGCTGGCTCACCAAACTGCAGTGCTGAGCTTGGGTGACTGCACGTTCCAGGCTGGCCCAGCCAGATTTCTCCTCTCTGCTAGTTGTCTCATCAGGAGCTGTGAACATTATGAGTGTATAGAGGCATCAAGAGTAGGTCTTCATGCATAGCATTACAGCCACTAGAAATACTACTAGAACACAGGTCTGCACATACATCCTGTCATACCATAAGCTTATTATTTTCAGGCACCCACAAACTTTCATTTTGATCCTATGTATCCTAGAGAATAGGTTTCTCTAGTTTTTTGTTTCATTTTTTACCTATTTGACTTTCCTCCATTGCCACAGCGTGATCCCCTTGCCAGCCAGTTGTGGCAATGTTAGGGGTTAACAATGAAGATTGTATGAGTTGCCAAGACCTGAGGAGTAGGATAACTACAATCATTAGCTTCAACTGCTGCAGGTCTGTGATGAATTTCCTAGCCACCCCCATAGCAACAATATGACCTTAAATATTATATTCATATAATGTTGTTTAAAAAAGAACATACATTTAACATTATTTTCCATTATTCTTCATATTTTCGAGGAAAAACCAATTGCAATGTGTCATGTATCTTCAGCAGAATTTTTCTGGCCTCTTTTTGCTCTCAGAAAATCATGCATAGATGAGGCACAAGTCTACTTTCATAGTTACTGCTGCCATCCTATAATAGCAAACATATATTGGCAGTACTATGATTCCAAAGACCTCAGAGGTGGCATATCTGCTCTCCAGAACTTCCAGCCTTAAGGTCCTCTCATAAAGCACACCTGCAGCCTCAGTTTGGTGAGAGCCTAATCTGCAAGACAGGCTCTAACATATCTGTTTCAACAAAATGTTAACAGGTGAATGCCCACCAAAGAAGGTTGGTCCAAAATTAATGTTGTTTCAGCAAATACAGAATTAACACAGTTAGATTTCCCTGTTATATGTATGCATTCTGGTACAGATGTTCATATCCATCCTTATTGGGGCCACAAGGCTGTATATTTAGATGCATTTTCCTTACCTCCTTTTCACAGGATTTTGTATCTCATCACTTATTCCCAAACCCACTAGTACGTTCTTATGTAGACTGTACATTAACAGTCATGACTTTATGAAACCTGCCTTAGTTAGAACTTTAGGAGACTTAGATGATTATATCTACAAATCAGTGCTCCAGCAAGTCCCATGGTACCATGTGTGAAAGGTGTATCGAGGGCTATGAAAAGATATTGATAATGTTTGAATAAGACATGGAAATAGCCAGGTCTATTGTCCACAGCGTTAGCAGAGCTGCAGCACTTTATTAAACCATAGCTCTGAAATCTACTGAGTGCTGGGTAGTATCCATCCCCATGCTGAACTTGCAGGTAATGTCACTGAGCTTCAGATAAGCAACTTGTTGGGTATTAGACTAGTGAGACCGATGGAAGTTTCTTGACCCAAAGGAAATAAAATGAGACAGAAAACAATACACGAATGAATGAAAGAAAGAAGTGGGTAAGAACAAGCTTTGGCTGAAAAAAAACTATATGAAGCAAAGCAAATTAAGAAAAAATATTTTCTTAGCTCCTTCTGTTCACACTGTTACCATGAGTAAAGTATTAGAAAGACATTAGAAAGTAATGATCTTTTCCATGACACATCTTCCCTAATGTTTTTCCCTGCCATTGCACCACTTGCTTTACAGCTGATCCTACATTTATTTAACTTTCAATTCTCACACAATTACTCTGTGATTTTTTTGCTCCTCTTCTGTTTTCTTCAGAATTGATTTCCTGCCAACTTTACTCAGATTATTCCTCATGATTACCAGAAAGATCCCCTGACACTCTGCCTTTGAGGCCAAAGTGAACACATTAGGAACTCTCCATGGATTTTACAATAGTTCAGTATTCTTCAACTGATTCTAACCTAGTGTTGATCAACCTAACAACAAAAAAGCAATATATAGAAGTGAGAAATAGCTGTGACAATTTCAGCACAAAAGGCACTTGATTTCCCCTATTCCATGATCTTACTAGCAGGTCCATGTAATTTAACTTCATTGCTTACCCAGCTAATCTAAGAAGCATTAAGGGCTCACAACAAGAATGGGAGGACGGGGGGAAAATGAGAGAGAGAATCAAGATGACAAGAAGGGCAGAGCCTTAGGCCTTGGTCAGCCAGAGCAGTTTGACATACTTAGTTTCTGGATAAAGGGTCTTGGCAATCGTCATTATCTGATACACATTATTAACTCTCCATCTGACACTGCCTAGAGAAAAGCTGTTCTTTTATTTTCTAGTCGCACAATGGCAATAGTTGCCAGATTAACTTCAAGGCAGGAGGAGGGAGGGGAAGAAGAAAATGAAGTAAATAGCATAACATACAGTGCCATTGACTTGAAGCCATCCTCTTAGCCTAGTTTTGCGTGACATGAGGATCATCTGTCTTTACTCAGCGTCATTTTAATTCTACATAGAGTTAAGATATTCCTCAGGTAACACAAGGCACAGCATGCGACAAACTGTGGCAGATCCTCCCACATCTCAGTGTAAGAAAGAGAAGGAGATTGCACCGGGTGATGGTGGACTATTATGGAGGTTCTCTTGCAGGACAGGTGTTCAGTTTGCAAACAGGCATCAAAACCACTTCTCAGCTATGAGTTAGTTTGCCATTTTAGACAGAACTGTCTTACAGTAGCATGCACAAATTTGCTCTATATCACAACTTGCTTGTAGATTACTGTGAGTCTGTGACAGCCCTCACTAACATGGTAAAATACAGCTTTCATCATTTCCACAGACCTAATAATGTTTTGTGTAACATCTCTTTTTTTTCCACAGTATGTGAAACAATCCATCATGCCTTATTGAACTGTCACAGTACTACAGGTAACATCTTATCCCCAGAGTTTATGCTGAAAATATGGTAAGTAATTAGGTAGGTATAGCAAAGAATACAGAAGGAATTCAAGGTTGTACTAAAAACTTGTCATTCGTGGTAGTAAAAACTGGGATCTTATAATTTTGTAGTATGCTGGTCTTATAGTTACATCTGAATATTTTGTGGATATAAAATTCCAGTATGAGAGATTAACATTTATTCAGAGTTAATACTTGGTATCTACAGATGTTGTAGTTTGAAATGCAATATACATTCTGGTTCTCCAAGAAAAAAGAAGACCCTTGACCAGTGTGATGAATCACACTGGTCACTACTATAGTAGACATTATTGAGCAATTATCTGCCATGCTTTTCTGGCAGAATGGGGTGAATCCCTGAAATTAAAAAAATGCGGTCAGCTTGCCCTGACTGTTTAAAGATCTACCAACCTGAGCTATATCTACTCAGTCAAACTTGATACTTTTAATTTATGAGGTCCTCACAAGTGAAGTAACAGCTGCAAACAAAACTGTCCTTTTCATTTTTTCTAAAATTTAGCTATTTAACACATATGTTGGTTTTGAACCATCAATAATTTATTTTACTAACTCTCTTGTATGGAGATTGAAAAGACCAAAAAATGTATAAAAGTAAGAATAGATGCTGACTCTACAGGGCTAGCTTTTAACTTGCTAAATGATTTACTTTAGAATAGAATGTTTCAGTTGGAAGGGACCTACAACTATCATTTAATTAGCTGCCTGACCACTTCCATGTCTAATATGGAAATATGTGAGACACCCAGATGGAGAGAGTCTCCAAGTAACACCAACAGCCCCCTTTAACCTGGAAAAAAATCTTTGTCATCTTGAACTTCATGGAAAGAAACACATTAGATTAAACCTCATCAAAAATTATTGTCCTGAAAATGAAATTTTTAGGATAATTATAACCCTTCAAAAAGTCTCCCAGGCCACCACAAATTTTAAATATAAATTTTAAAAGAAAATTCAAGTGAAACTTGCATTGAATCTTTGATGGGTATCTGCTTCAGGCAACTTATCCTAGCCCTTCAGCCCACCTAGCCCCCAGGGGGAAAGAAGGATGCTGTCACACCTTCATCAGTCAGACAGGAAACAATAATTTGTTTTTGGATGGCATTTGACTCCTGGGTTACTGATGATATGAATTTAAGAGTTAGAAACATGTGAGGTTTTTTAATTAACTTCTTTGAGGATAAAAAAAATAAATAAAAGCTCAGTTCCGCTGGCCATTTGCCCCAGCTATGAGTCATAGGAAAGTATTAATTATTTAAAGCAAAAACCTATACTGTTATGGCAAATATCCCTCACAGTTTTTTCCCACATCTTTAATTTTTGACAAATTAATGAAAACAGACTGCTGATTATTTAAAATATGAGCACAGAAGTGCTGTTGCTTTGGTGAGTCACCTACACCCAAAAAAGCTAATACCATTTTGGCTTTAAAATGAAGTATCTTTAATCTCATTTTTCACTGCAAGAATATATGTCTTTGAAGTCTTAGATACCATCTTTTTCTTTAATTGCAAATTTCCCTAAAACACTTTAAAACCTTTACATGTGACATTCATAAATATGTAGAATTGCAAGCAAGTGAAACTTTATATACTCTGAGATTGGAACCTTTTTTCACAGATTGACTGAGGAAGACAAAGGATAAGTATATACTTTAGAAAGGTTAAAGATCACTCAGATTTGTCTTCCTTTTAAATATCTACCCTGGAAAACATTCAGCAATAATCCCTGATCTCCGAGTTTGTTTCTGACAAGTTAGAACCAGCAGAAGTTTTTAGGATCTAAAACAAGAGAAGAGGAGAAGGGAACACAAGAATCATAGAATCATCTGGGCCGGAAGGGACCTTCAAAGGTCATCTAGTCCGACCCCCCTGCAGATACAGGTGTTGCTAGACCAGATTGCCCAGGGCCTCATCGAGCCTGACCTTGAATGTCTCCAGAGAAGGAGCCTCAACCACCTCCCTGGGCAACCTGCTCCAGTGCTCCACCACCCTCACAGTAAAGAACTTTTTCCTAATGACTAATCTAAATCTGCTCTTCTCCATTTTATACCCGTTAGCCCTTGTTCTGTCGTTGCCAGCCTTTGTGAGCAGAGGCATGACAGAACATGACAGTGAAGAACATAACCAGTTATCAGCATTTTCTTTTCTAAAATACCCTTGGATGATATCATAATTTAGATGTCAATTTTGATTTTTCCACTTTAGTACCTTTCAAAATCTATAAATATAGTGGAATCTGGGGATTTTATTATATTTAAATTGGTGTTACACTACAATTTATAAGGAAGCAAGGTTTAGTGTCACAAACATTTAGATTCAAATCAGGCACATTCAGATTTTTACAAAAACTGGGAATCAACATCAGAAAAAGCAGTCTGAATCCCACAAAATGCTCTCCTCTCCACTGCAGACCTCCACCATTCCCCCATCAGTAAGTAAACCTTTGGTACAAAATATGAGGCAGATCAGTAACCTGCAAAATAGGTACAGAATAATATACAAAAAAATACTGAGATGATAATTAAATTTCCTTGGCCTGATTTAGTGCATCTGAATTCCAGTTCTCTCTTGGATTTGGAGAATATCTCAACAGATTTTTGTCTTTATTTTCCCAGAGTTCAAAATTTTAAACTTAATATCTCTATATAATACACATATCTGTAGTGGTGTCTCAGCCACAAATATAACCTAACCATGAAAAATTACATAATCAAGTGGAGTATAACTCTGAATGGTGCGAACTCTCCTAATCATCTTCATAGATTTTTCTCTCTAAAACTTTATTACTAGACCAATTTAAAGGAAAAACTGCTACTTGAGTGGTTCATGCTTTTATGACCACTTGAGATTTGAATGACCTGTAATATGCTTCAAAGTGAGTTTCTTTAAACCTTGACCTTGATCACGCTACATCAACGATGAGGAACGTATTTTCTCTCTGGAGGCTGTTTATGAATTTGGTGGGTGTTACAATGACACACATCTTATCACTGTAACAGTAACATGAAAGAAATATTTGAGATTCACCTTTACTGCATGAACTTGATGGACCAATCTCAATGGCTACGTCAGATCAAAAGCAGTGCTTGTAATAAATTTGGCTGAAAAAACACATGTTTTGACTAAGCCCACTCTAGACATAGGTTAACTATATCTAGATGTTTCCAGGACTACCGCAGCACTATATTACCTTTTTTCCTCTCAATGCAAATATTTAGCCAGCTTATTAAGTGGTATTGAACCACTTACTTTTCACCAAGTATGAGCCACAGAATTAGGAATCCTCTCTCCCCAAGAGAGAGGCTCATGATGGCAGTGGATTTGCCTCCTAGTGCACCCCCAGCACCAGTATGAAAAGCCTCAATTCTGGCAACAGACCAGTGAAAGCTGGTCCTCAGTTTTTTGTTGCTCTCTACTAACAGGTGGTTGACTGTGATAATTTAACAGTATCATTTGATTCCCTAAGGATAATCACATTAGCCTTGACTTTTTAAAAGGCCTTATCTTCAAATTGAGAAGGTTCTCAACATTATTTCCATCTCTTGTTGTTGTTCATGTATCTGGAGAATCAGTATCCTAAAGTCATACTCGATTTGAGGCAGACCTCAACAAAGTGTTCTAAGGGTAGAAGGCCAGACATTGTTAAAATTATTCTCTCCAGCTCTGGTTCTGATGGTGACATCTGTCATGTTCAAATGGTGCTGAAAGTATTTTGAAAGACAGATTTATTTACATTCTTGTATGCTGTTGCTTTAAGTGTGAATAACCCCATTAATTTTAAGTGGCGCTACCAAGTTTAAATTTATTTAGGTGGAGGAACTCAATTTAATTGGAAGCCATATTACAATAAAGTGAAACAACAGTTATCTTGAACTGGAGTTATGCAGGCAATTAATCCCTAAAAATTGCATTCTCTAATAAGCATTGCATCCTACAACTATTCAAAAGTTTTCCATCATAATAACTTTGGAGTTGAAATGCAGTTTTTTTCAAAACACAAAAAACTTTAAGGGTAAAAATTTTATTTTGCAAACCATGTTGATATATTTCTTAGGAAGAAGGTAAAGCAAATTTTGTATTCTGCACAATCCTTAAGTTTTTCACTCTAGCTGCAGTTAGTTCTATGGTTAGTCTGTAGACAAATAAAACTAATAAGATAAATCCTACCTTGTTGTTTTTCTGGATATAGAAGAAATCTCAAGTAAGTCCTGAAAAACAGTATCTTGATTTCTTCTCCTGATGCACCTTCCGGAGGTTTTGCCACACGAGTGTGCGATTCAGCTTTGGTTTATTACGTGAGATCAACGAAACATTTCAAAATTGCTATAATCTGAATTTATCAGCTTTAAACAATATATATAAGAACAATTATATAGTGGTATTAGCCAGTAATAACTGGTGATATTTCAATGTTTTAAATGTCAACGTTTTAAAAAAATGACAAGGCTTTATATTCTCACACAAAACCATTTATTCTGCAGTTTGACCCTGAGCAACTGAGATGTTTTGATGAACTTGAAGAGATACAGGCTTTCAGTGCTTGGGGAAAATAAAAAATAAAATTAAAAAAAAAAATAGAGAGAAAAAGTTAAGCAGTCACCCGACAATCCCCAGAAAAGAAGAACTGAACTGGGCACAGAAATGAATCAGCACTCTCCAATATTAAAATATCCATTAAAAATATCAAGATGTCAGTAAATCCATTTATATGTTATGAATAGATGTAGCTAAGCTAGCTCTAACCTGTCCATCCAGAGAGAAAGAAAGGATGGGTTTCTGGTAATGAGTTTTGAAAAGAAGATTTATTTTTATTCGCTGCATGTCAATAAGAATTTAAGTCAAAACTCACACAATTAAAGCAATATAAAACTGCACAAGTTACTGAATTTCTGCAGGACTACTTAATAGTCTGTATATTACAGTGTAGGAAGGATGTAATATATCCTATCATTCCATCGTACAGACAAATTTAAAAGGACATTATTTATATAAAGAAAGTATAACTTTTTTACTACAGATAGAGATATAATTCTACCAAAGTTATAAAGTATATTTTCTATGAATATAAAAAAACCATAATATTTGTATGCACAATTTCTCATAAACTAGATCCACACAGTTCTGTTCTGGGACATCCCAATGCATTTCTCTGAATAGTCCTGATTATCGCTGTACAAAATAAATTTCTCAATATGGAAACCTTCTCTTCTCTTTATAAAAGCATAGGGATTGAAACAATGTCAAGTTTAATTACAAGATCCATTTATACGATACTGAAGCTGATTGAGGGAGGAGAGGAGCAAGTAGATCAGTTAGAAGGATTTATGAAACTAAGAATGTACAGCACTTATGGTTTAAATAGTATTGTGCTAAAGACTAATGCAGAAAATCTCTGGTACATGTTGAAATTTATTTCATAGATTAGAACATATTACAAGAAGATTACTATTGTGTTAAAAAGAACCTTAAGAAACATTGTAGAAAGGTTCGTCCAGAAAGTAAAATTTTAGGCAGTAAAGACATAGGTGCAGCAAATATTCACTTTGCCTTGTTTTGTCTGCTATTCTCCACTCAAAGAAGAACAATACAAGACCAACTGCTGAAGGGCTACAGAGCAATGTGGTAGGAATAGTTTCATCTAGCAGTCATATCAATCACAATAAAATTCCACAGATCAAGGAGAACTTCTCAGGAGATGGGGTATTTACTGTTAAATTTTTAAAATAAATCAGGTCCCTGAACTGTAACTGAGAATTTAAAATGCTAGATTTTTGAAATGCTAAGCTTGATCTAATAAAGACGCACAGATGTAGAGAAGTTTTAGAGATGTGTTGCCAAGTCACTGGAGGTGCTCAGCACATTATATCCTTTTGCCCATGAGACAGTGTATGTACTTATCCATAAAAAATTTCTGCATTAACATTATTGTCTCTTCACCACTTCGTACATGGGTTAGAATGAAATCTTCACCTTTTCTTCTCCATCAGACCCCAAGAGACATTGTCTGCCTTCTTCATAGAAGGGAAAGTGGGAGACCCAAGACTGTGTTATAGGCTTCCATCCCACCGAGCCTCCAGCTCAAGCTGTGGGGAGGAAACAAGGAAGGAAATAATCTCTATCAGGGAATTTAGGTTTCTTCTAGTGCCCTCAGTGCTGAGCCCAGATCCCTCTTGAGTCAAGTCTAGAGCAAAGCTTCTGTACAAAGACAGAGGTGGGAACAGCACATCATAGAATCATAGAATCATTTATGTTGGAAAGGTCCTTAAGACCCACAAACCTAACACTGCCAAGTCCACCACTAAATCATTTCTCTTAATGCCACATCTACATATGTTTTAAATACCTCCAGGGATGGTGGCTCAACCACTTTTCTGGGCAGCCTGTCCCAATGCTTAACAGCCTTTTCGGTGAAGAAATAAAATTCACTCACATTGAGTCAAAGAATCATAGAATCATCTAGGTTTGAAGGGACCTTTAAGATCATTGAGTCCAGCTACTAACCTAGCACTGCCAAAATCACCACCAAACCATGTTCCTAAGCACCATGGTTACCTACCTTTTAAATACCTCCAGGGGTGGTGATTCAACAACTTCCCTAGGCAGCCTATTCCAATGTTTGATATCCCTTTCAGTAAAGAACTTTTTCTTAATAGCTGTCCTAAACCTCTCCTGGGGCAATTTGAGGCCATTTCCTCTTGTCCCATAACTTGTTATTTGGGAGAAGAGACCAAGTCCCACCTCTCTACAACCTCCTTTCTGGTAGTTCTAGAGAGCAATAAGGTCTCTCTTCAGACTCCTTTTCTCCAGGCTAAACAACCCTAGTTCCCTCAGCTGTACCTTCTAAGACTTGTGCTCCTGACTCCCTGCATAAGACATGGGAAAGAGTGCCATCATCACATGGATAAACGCTGATCAAGGAGACCACATAAGCAGAAACTGTCTTTTGGCTATAAGGGAGCAACTCCACATCAAGCCTTTGCATACATACACTCACAGGGTAGAGTATATGCTGCATTTGAGCTAGCTGCCCCATTTCATTTTTGGTTAAAAATGTGGGAAATGTCATCATTTAAAGAACAAATCTGAAAAGCATGGTGACCACAAGTAGTGAGTAATATTTGCTAGATGACTACAGGTGTTATTCTAATTTAATATGCCTGCTAGTTTTATGTGCAATGTTCTTTTTGATAAACTTACCTTTTTCTTTCTGTATCCTATTTAAGATATTTTTACTGAAGCTGTTAAAATTATTTTAAAACAGTAGTCTTAGGATATTTTAACTGATCTCCAAAATTCACCAAGAAGAACATGAATAATCTGAAAAGTAAACATTCAATTTCTCATTTATCAGCATAATTAAACTGAAATTTAAAAGTCACAATAAATATTTGCATAAGTAAATACATAATGATTCTGTGTAACCTTATGGTTATCAAAAATTACTGCAGCTATTATAAAGGCAGTACTTAATTTGAAATCGATATATCTACAATCAACATGAAACAACTTTTGTAAGCAAACAATTAAACAGCAAAATGCAAAGTGAGATTAAAATCGATGTTGCTGACGTAAATTAAAGAGTGACAAAATAATTTTGGCAGTATTGCACAGCAATCACTCATGTAAGTCCCCCTGAATTTTTCTGCAAGCTGAAGCATTTGGTGCTGATTTTCAGTGCTCAACCATCTCTCCAGAAGGCACTTAGGAGTAGCAATTGTCTTTGCAGTTACTTCCATCACTGTCTTTCAAAGCAATCTTAATGGACCCTGTGTTCTCAATAAAGGGTTTATTTCTTTACTGAATTCCTCTGCATACAGAGGAAGGATTATCCTGTCACATCACTGGGAAGTATAACACAGTCTCATATGCAATCAAAACTCAGGTGCCTCCAATATTTTTTTCCCGACAAAATAGAGAAGGCCACATCCTCCAGATTACACTAAAGGGATTAAGCATCAACCTTCAGCGTGGCAGCATCACTCCTGGAGTCCCATGGTCCCAGGAATAGCACAGTCCTGCACTTACTGCTCTGCTACCTGGTAAATGTAGCCTTGCAGCATGTATTTGGCCATTTCAGTGACAGCTGAACCCTTTTCAATACAAGACGCAGCATGTTCCTCACCAATACCTAATTTATTTTTTCTTGGCACAAAATGCATTCACTTTTCACAGAGCATCCTGCAGCTTTTCTTAAGTGTCTTAGTCTTAGATGTGACTTGGCACCTTTCCTCTTCTGCCAAACCTACAAACAAGAAACATGAGCCTACAGCAACCGCAACAAGCCCAGGTTCACCCAGGTAGGAGTCCAGCTAAAGACATCATGTCTGCAAAGTGTCTCATCATTTCTGATGCTTGTAGAACAGCTCAATAAGAAACAGTAGAAATGTGTAGTAGAAACCTTAATTACTGTCTTGTTTTCTAACAGCACCAGCTTTTCAGTAACTCAACTCCCCTACAGAGTTTAGGGAGCAAATATATGTCTTTAATCACAATTTATGTATATTCAGGCGATAATTTCCTGGTATATGATCATTTTGAAGTTGTAACTTGCATAATATGCCTGAATTGAGAAATTCTATTTATATATGTTTACACTGCATGAATACTACTCCTCCAGAGTGGAAATACTGGTCTAATGCAAAATATCCCAGAGGGAAGTGATTGGCATATTTGATTATGCTCTCGCTTGTTGGTTTTGGTGGGTTTTTTTAAGGCAGAGGCTTTTCTTAAGCAATCTGCATAAAATGTTACATTACCCTTGGTGTGGTAAAAGCATGATTGCAAAAGTTGCATTAAATCTGTATCACCAAATGCATCCACGCCAGAGTCAGTGGCTTGGACTAAGTCTTTCAGAAAACCTGAGGACGAGATCCTTACAGGTTGCACCACTCAGCGTGGTAACACTCAAACTTCTGTCCTACTAATTCCAAAGGCCAGTTTTCACCCTGGGGAGGGCCCAGTCCCTGCTGGGCAAGGGGGAGAGGAAGGCAGGGTCTGAAGCAAACCTGCTCAGGGGGAGCTGCCCAAGCAAAGACCAAAGGAACCCTTGAATAAAGCGACTCGGGCATGGCCACTGCGCACTGGATTTCATAGGAAGAAGGTACACAACCAGCAAATTTTGGAGGGCCTGTGTGGCCCCACGTTTGGATGTCAACCCTCTAGACATGCCAAGAGAAACCTCCTCCAGAGCAGTCAGAGCCTGGACCCATGCAGAAAAAGCCACAACACCCTCCTGACAGGAGCTCTGCTGCCCTTGGTAGTACCCGGGCAACAGAAAAACACTTCGCTATTTCACAGGGAATGAAAGAAAAGTCCTGTTGGGTTTGACAAATCCCTTTTTTTGTTGATATTAAATGAAATATTTTGTTACCTGTTTCAGACTTTATAATCAAAAGGTCTCAGCTTTTTCCATACCTTTTTTTTTCTGTCTCCATGTAAAAGTATTTCCCAATCTTTACACAAATTTGAAAATAATTTCTGTATCCAACTTGTTCAAGTTTTGTAAGCAAGCTGTTCAAAATCAATTGGCCAAACCAATTTTTCACAGGCAAGAAAAAAATTTAAATATTCTTTAGTGACAGCGGGGATATTAACAGCAAGAGCTCAAGAAAGAGTGATACATGATGCTATGCTCCTTTGTGAGAATCTGCTCATATAGCAAAACACAAGGTAGGCTAATTTAAGTTAGCATAGGCACAGATGACAATGAGGATATTTGCCTGGGCATTTTCAACTGTCAGCAGCTGTTCATACCTTTCCCTGAGTGTTTGCTCTCCAGGTGCACTGCTTTATTTGTTAGTACTCACTCTATGTTGCTCTTTCTTCAGGGATGTTCTTTTATCCAAACTAAAGAAAATAAATTTGTACAAGTTGGCTACTAGTGACACAGATAATTTCATGATGTGCCATTTATCTATCCTGCCTCACTGTAAGGTCTCAAGTCACTTACTTGCCTTACTCCTCCTGTCTCCCAAAGGTTACTTTGACAATTAATTATTTAGTAATTGGTAACATTTTCACCACAATTTTTGTATCATTTAGAATAGACTTGCATAAGTACCCGAGAATGACGCAATGCATGCAAACTCCCATCCATCCTCTGATTTTGTGTGCTGAATTACTCAATAACATGTTTACCCTGTAACTATCACAACCCCAGTTTTCAGAAGCGGAAGGATTGCTGTTGCAAGGCCGAAGCAGTATTTTACAAAACTTAATTTAACTTGTCAAATCATTTAAATAGCTGTTGACTACCTTGTTCACTACATAGCTTTCAACAGACATGTTCTTCAGTGAGCAAACTCAATGAGCCAGAGACCTGTGCCCATTTGGAAACCGCACAGTCTTGAGCTGCAATACCAGAAAGCTCACTTTGCATCCCCTCAATAAAATACACCCCATTCTGGTTGAGATCCAACAGCACTTACCTCCTTGGAGTACAACATTGCATTTTGTAGTGTTATCTGGCTTCTAAACCATTCAAATGCTCTGCTAGGCAAGGTGTGAGATGCAGAGCCCATCTGTTGACAGAGCCAGTTGTCTGTCAGTACAAAAGAACATTTCTGAGCACCAGCTTCCAGAAGAGACAAGATTACTGACATTTGTGCTTACAGAATTACTCCAACTTCCCTCCGTTGCTTACAAATCACTTAGAAGAAAGAGGATGACAGGGGAATATTGAATAACATAGAAAAATCTTTCAGGTACTTAACATTTATGGTTATAATAATTTAGTATTTAATACGGTTTTGTATCATGTTAAGAATATGAAGCCTCTGTCAGAAACCACTACTCATTATACTTACTGCTGTACCACAAAAGCAGGACTGGAAGGAGTTTCAATTTGGGGATTAGAGGGCTGACGGGGAAAAGGCAGCTGTAGTGGCAGTGATAGTATCAGTGGTGAAGGAGAGTTACCACACTCCATTTGGTGTGTGATATTTTGAAAAGTGAAGTATACCGAATATGCAGCCATATGCAAACAACATGTTCTGTCACTATAAACAACACATCTCAGCACGGACCTCCCCATTTACTCCTGTACTTCCCTTTAACCAGAGGCCACTGGAGTTAGAGCTTAAAAGGCATTTCAATTGCCATTTTTCCTTCTTGTTAAGTTATTTTTGCATATGTTTTACAGGAAGGTCAGAATGAATTTATAGCAGATAGTATCATATATTTCTTGCAAAGAAAATAAAGGGTTTTTTTCTCATTTCTGTGTATTTTTTTGGCCAGCTTCATGATTCTCAGTTGTTTCTTCTTGTGTAACACCTGTTTCTTGTTTCCCTTAGTGTGCTGTTGTTTTCTCTTAACAGATAAATACTTTGAAAATATGGAAAACCACTCAAAATAAACAACATCCTTTTTTCCTCCATTAAGTCATTTGAATCTACAGGGCTAAGTCACAGCCTTTCAGCAACCCTATTGAATATTAGTACCTCGGTCACTTGTCACTGAAGGCAGACATGGTATTACTGGTTTCTTTTAGGAACAACAATGTTCACCTTTTCCAAAAAAGCACAAAAATCTCATTCTGGAGGATAGGTCACCAGTCAAAACACTGGGTGATCTTCCTGTAACTGATGGCATATATATGCATAATTACAGAGAGCTGGTGTTTCTATCCTTATCCAGCATCCCTTAAAAGGCCTGTATTTCCCAAAAGGTAGAGTTAACAGCACCAAGGCACTCATTCATGTAGGCTTTCTCCAGCCACAAATGGTACTTTATGGAGAACAGGTGAGTTACTACAGCAGTGCAAGGAATATTTGTTGGGAATCCTCTGTGGCATCTGAATGCAATAATGTGCTTTTGAAGACACACATGCTAGCTAATGCGGTCACAGACATAATTCTGATTTCTCTGGTAACCACATAAAGAAGCAGAATTTCAGTGTTTTGTGTTTATGACAATACAGAAATAGAAATAGTAACTCCAAAGATCTCTCGTGTTTTCTAAGTGCCATGGGTTACAATGTTACAATAATTAGGTTACCCCCCAAAAAATCACTTTAACCAACCCATAAATTTCTATGCCATTTAGCATTTTGCTGATAATACAGATTCATATTCATTGCAGAAAGACCCCATGCCTTTCCTTGCCACACTGCAATGCTGTCAGCCCAGAAAGGGAAGCCAGCATTGTGACAGGGAATTTAAATGTGTGGGATGCCTTGTTCACAAATCTGAGGTGTAATGTGCTCAGTTTGTCAAATTATTTCAGATCTAGTGCCCTGCTTCTTTTCATAATATACTATAAAATTCTAACTATATTAAATATATATATAAATTATTCCTCAATAGTGATGTGAAAGTGACTTTAGGATGGTAAAATAAGATTACCGTGCTATTAAAGTTGAGATATGTGGCCTAGGAGAAGCTTCTGGACCAAACATTTAATTGAAAATCACTATAATCATCTCTTAACCACCTGAGAGTGGTCTGTCCAGCCCGTGGATATATGCCCAGTGCAGATACATCAGATCCAGGCAAAATGGAGCCAGGAGGGATGTCAGTTCAAATACTGTATAAAAGCAGCAGCCTTGCCTCCAGAACCAGCTTCTGAAATCCCAAAAGGAGAAGAGGTGCAATGGAGAAGGGAATTTGCAGTCAGGAATCAGAGCACAGGGACAGATGACATTTAGTATAAGCCAGCTCAAGCTGTCAAGCTCGGGGTCCACAAGAGGGCTTGGCTGAAGAGTGAGCAGAGAGATGGGGCAGTTGGTCACAGGCTGGTTGAAAGAGCAGTAAAGGATGTCAGACCCTGAAGGGAAAAGGCACCAGACAAGATACAAGTGCTGCAGAGCACCAGCCCAAAACTTAGCCCAGCTCAGGATCTGAGATTCAGTCTGTACTGCGTTGTGGTATAGAGACTACTGTAATGAAGCTCTAAAGGTTTCAGACCATTTCCAGTGTGATTCTACATGACTGAATCCAAGGAGACTTTACCTGACTTTTAAAAAACAAAGTAGTAAATGAAGAAAAAAATATTCCCTCATTAAGAGAAGAGTAATAAATCTGAATCCCTGCAGAATGTCTTGGTTAGACATACCCACCAATAATCAAACACCTTAAACCATCTGCCTCAGTGTACACAGCCTTTAATTTAACCCATTGAGACTGACTAAATTTGTGCTAATGTCCTTGCTGAGAGACTGAAAACCAACTGCTGCAAGGAAAGCAATTAGTAAGAGGACATAAAGCCCAGCCTTTGGTTTCCTGGAGAGTAATGTAGACTAATGCAGACTGGAAAAAAATCACAAGTGGAATAATTCTGTTGTCACTAACAGCAGAAGTTAAAAAGAGAAACAAACAAAAAAAGAGTGGTATTTACAGGAAATAAGAGAAAAAACCTATGCTGCCTCCCCCACTAAAAAGCAAAAACCTACAGCAGTAAATAAAATGCTTATAAGCACTTGTTCACATCTTTCAGGTGCCATCGTGATCTCATCTTTAGCAATAACTGTTTTTACACTGGTATTCAGAATTTCCTACAAGTCTGTCTCCAAACAAGCTGTTCTTTTGTCCTCAACTCTGCAATATTTCCTGCTTGTTTATTTACACTGGGATAATGCAGTTGTCTCTTTCTCCATTCCTTCTGCAGTGAACTGTTGGTCTTGATGTGGAAAGGAAAACCTGGCAGAATCAGTACAAAATGCAGAGAAGAGGTTAGCTGCCAAAATCATAAGGAATATAGGAGAAAGGAAAGTTACAGTATTTTAGTATCTTGAGCACTGAGCTTATTGGCACCTGCTTAAAAATAAACAAACAAGAAATCCAACAATAAAACCATGTGATTACTCTGTTGCTTAGAAGATGTCTTAAACCATACCATAAATGAAATATAGCTTATTTTCTCCTTAGAACAAAAAAGTTATGATAGCCAGGGTACATCAGCTACAAATAAAACCTCAATGCTCACTCACCAACAACTGCAGAGATCATGTCTTAGCAAGCAAAAATCATCTGGGCGTTAACAGTTAAACTACAAAACTCTTGAAAGTGAAAATGATCACCAGATCAGAAAAGAAGTGGGGATTTTTGAAAAATTGAGTCTTCTCATGGATTTTTCACTGGAAAGTTTTCTCAAACTGGTAGAGAGGTTGTGCCAGAAGAGCTAATCACCCAGCAGTGAGGGAGAGCAGGAAAGCTGTCTCTTTCTGTGTGAAAGAATGCCTCAGTTTAAAGTCTGATCATGTGCCATAAAATGGCACTTTTTTTTTCAGCCAACCTTTCTCCCAAGGAAGTACCAAACAAGAGACATGATGTTGCCTTTTCTGAGACTACCATTTCTTTGAGATCAAGATCAGAGTGTCACCTGAAAATCTTTCTGAAGATTGAAGTGAAATTAAGGACCTTTGAGAGAAGTCAAATCTTCTGGGTTGTAGGAATAATTTTAATTATTTTATTGAAACAGAGCCTAGAAATATCATGCTCTATATGAACAGGACAATTTATTTATTTTTCGTCCCATTTTAAGGATGGCTTCCAGGTATCAAGTGGATCTCAGAGAAAACAATTTCAAAAAAAATAGCTATTTGACTTTGGAAATCTTCCTCTTGTTTAATCTTAAATTTAATGATTACCTGGTGTTTCTAGGTGTATTGGAGCTACAGCTCACAGCAAATAGCACAGTGTTATCTATTTTCAATGGATACAAAGTCAGCAGAGACCTTTTTCAGTTCATTCATCATTTACAGTTTGCTTTTGAGATTCCACAAAGAGATGTGCTTTGGCCATCCATGTTGGTATTCAGAAGCGCAGCCTCTGCATTCCAAACACTGAATATGTTATTGACTTTTCAATCCAGTATCACAAGCTGCAATGACTTTTGGCTTTAGCAGAAAATAAGAAGAAATGGAGGCCTAGGTCTGGCCTCATAAATTGCAACCATATTTTATTCAACATCACTGTGGCTGCCACAACAGCTTTCTCCTTCCTCTCATCACTTTTGTGTGTATGCAGAGCTGAACACCTTTCTACAGCTAGCACTGCAGTGGTGACCCAAACTGTAGCAAAACTCAACATGTCAGAACAGAAAAAAATAATATCAAGCTCAAAAAGCAGTCTCCTTCAGAAGAGGCAGGACCTGGTCTCTTCTGCAGTGTCAGGCCCCACGGGCTTGGCAGCAGCCTGGGGACATAAAAGTGGAAGATCTGTTCAGCCCGAGGAGATGAAGCTGGAAAATGTCATTCTTCCCTCTACTCAGTGCCAAACTGTCCCTCACAGACCTTTTCTGTGGCCTGCCCAATGGGTGATTAGTCTATGCTTTAGGTGAAAACCTGTCTCTGCTGGTAAAAAAAGGGTGTGAGGGGCCAGAGACAGTTTTCAACACCTCATGTGTTTCACTGGCAGGAAGTTCCTTTTGTCACTGGTGTTCATGTGCTGCCCCCTTTTTGTCATCTTTTTGCCAAACCAGTCTCTCAAACATTTGGTTTCTGACTTGTCTCACATAAGTCACTTCTTGCAGCACAATGAGAGAAAAGTAATAAAAATGCAGAGCTATCTTGTCCATGGGTTGGTTTCGTCTCTCAAGTAACAGGAGATAGGACAAGGGGCAATGACCTCAAAGAAACATTTCTTCATGGAGAGGGTTATAGGGCATTGGAATAGGCTGCCCAGGGCAGTGGTTGAGGCACTATCCCTGGAGGAGTTCAAAAGACGGGTTGACGTAATCCTTAGGAATATGGTTTAGTGATTTTTGTCAGAGTTAGGTTGATGGTTGGACTAGATGATCTTTAAGGTTCCTTTCAACCTAGACAATTCTGTGATTCTAAGAGTAAATTGCACCCAAGCCACTTTAGAAAAGTTTATTTCTATAATTTCTCTGCATAGCTTGTTCTAGTGCACCATTTCCTGATAGCTAGAATCTATTTTTCTTAACAGTTCTTTTTTTCCCCAGATATTCTACTTTGTCTTGTACTATCCCACCAGAATTAACCATTCTTTTTTCTATAATAAGCTTTGATAAATCAGAAAACAAAACATGTTCATTCAGCTGTTTCTCAGGGGACAGCTTTTCTTACCACTATTGTTGATTTTCTTCAGATTCTCTCTATTTTCTTGTATTTTCCTTCAAGTATGCTCCTCAAAACTGAGGGACCTAATTGAAATAAGACTTAATCATTTCCAAGATTATATCAGCTGTTGGTCTCTACAGCAGCAACACTGTTGACTCATTGGGTGTGAGCCCATCTAAACCCTCCACTGATGCTTTCCTGCTAGACTCCTGCCCAACCAGTTATTCCCAGTTCTACACCTGCAAAGTTAATCTTTCAATGTCACGTGTTACAGTTGTTCTCTCTAAATTTCATCTTCTTCATGTGAATTCTCCAGTTTATAAAGCTCATTTGTCATCCAACCCTGCTCCCTTTTCTACTTCAAAAGTGCTCTTACTTTGGTGTCACCTTTCAAGTCATTTACCAGACACAAGTCAAGACAGATACCTGCAAATCCCATTTCAGTTCTCCTTTAGATAGCTTTTGTGTTTTAACTTGTGTATTCATTTTGTCCTGGTTTAATTTTTGCATCTGTGTTTCAAGTTCCTCTTTGTTCCAACTTCATATGAAACAGAAGAGTCTCACTATTTCTGAACATCTAGTTCTGTAACTCTAATGAGGAAGACAATTAAGTGGCACTGGTGTAATTTATTCTTGAAAAATCTGTGTTGTCTTCCACTTCTAGTTTTATCAGCATTGAGGTTCCTTTGAAACGGCTGAGAAGTACTGGGACAAATATTATACTGCATACTGAAAGCAGGCAGACTGGTTGACATTTTTCTCTTAATGGCAATCTTTGACACTCCAACTCTTGAGTGTCACCCAGCCTCAAAGACTTCTCTGTTTTTTCCAGAGACACTATCTCCAATTTAAAAAAAAAAAAAAATAAATGATATCCCAAAACTTGCCTAGCGTGAGTGAAAATTGCCGATCAAACTCCAATAAATACATAAAGGTACATCTACTAGAGAGAGACTACAGAACAAACAAGAAATAGTTAACAGAAAAGACCCTAAATTTATGTGAATCACCACAACCAACGAAGCCATAAGAGGAAACACAGAGTTTGATGGAAAAAAATTCCCTTCCAGCAGACCAAAAATCATTAGGAATTAGTGGTTTCATAAAAAATAGGAATTCAGAGACTGAGGAGAAAGGCTACAGAACAGGAAAACAGTGCTTTAGACCAAAAAAAACCCAAATGAGAATTGGAAGAGAGTAATACTCAGAGCATCTGCAGAGCACAGAGTACCCACAGTCGCTCACCACCAGTGACAGTGGGCTATGCAAAGTCCAAGCTGCAAATTTAACATATACTTTCCAGAATATTAGTGGCAATTAAGCATTCTGAACCAGGAAAAGAAAGCATTGGAAGTTCTTGGTTTTTTGTGTCATAAGAGCATTCACCTTGTTATCTCTTTCAAAGCAACACAGATCAGATACATAAGCTCCATTTCTACCCATCTTCT
The DNA here is from genome assembly GCA_004320125.1 of Scolopax mira. Classification (NCBI taxonomy): domain Eukaryota; kingdom Metazoa; phylum Chordata; class Aves; order Charadriiformes; family Scolopacidae; genus Scolopax; species Scolopax mira. The sequence goes on from BJBW01004184.1 coordinate 178,896, forward strand.
TACAATCATATGAAAGCATCTATCTACCTCCTATAGCTTGATCTCTTCAGGCTCTCACTTAAGGATATATATACATCAAATTAAACCTCCTCTTCTGGCTTTCAGTTCCTTTGTGCTTGGCATGTCCCAAGCCCACAGACATAGATGGCTCTGGTGAGCAGGGTAGGTGTCTTCCTCCTTACTGAAAATGACATGAACACATAATCTGTGAGGTAATTTTGATTCACAATAAACTGAGAACATCACTTACTTAGCTTTTTTAAGTGATCTGGTAACCAATTAATTTACATTCCCATTCTAACAGATAGTGGTGTACAGCAGGTCACATTCAGTCTGCAGCTACCTTGCATTGAAAAAAGTCTCTCTGGTATTTTCAAACTCCTTTGAGAAAAAGCTATTAGAGAAAGGAAACACCTCAACACTTGTTTACACGAAGCTGGGAATAAATCTGCACAACTGGTGATCCAGCAGAAAGTACTTCAGAATTGTGCATTATGAGACTACCCAGAACATCACTGTTGCTTATCACACATCAAGCTCCTTGTTCTTTGCAGAATTCAAGAAGTAGAGGAGTAGAGCTTACTCTGCCTGTATTGTCAAAACAGGTTATGTATCAAGGTATTTGTAACTTCCCAGGGCTTATAGTTGATGTAAACATAAGTTAAGAGTTTTGAATAGACACAGCAGAGATAAGAATGAATGATTAGATCAAGCAGTAAATTAAAACTATTTTGGGAAAAGTGACAACTTAAAAGGCAAAAGGATATTTTTTTTAGCAATTTAACATGCTATTGTGATCAAAATTGCATTCTACACAGGATGAGAGAAACAATTTTCAATAAAAACACCATTGAAGTATCAAAGCTTTCAATGTGTGAAATGTAATTTATTTTTGCTATCTGATAGCAGAGCATATTTGATCTTGTTGGTTTGAACATGATTCTATCTCAGTTAAAAATATCTTTTTTGTTTAAGATTTAACCTTGAAGGCTTAAGAGGAGTTCAATGAGTTATCTGGTGAAAATAAGGACTTTCTACTTTTCTTTTCTTACCTTAGCAGGGGCGTGCTCTGCCGTGGTCATATCTGCAAGCCTGTAGATATTGGGATCTGTCTAATGCTGTCTAATTCTCTAGATCCAGGTCTGAGACAGAAAACCCAACTTTTGCTCTGCCTTTCAGGAATGGAAAACACTATTACTATCTAGTGGACACCAGCAACACAATGGAAAACATTAACAGATGGAACCCTGTTTTAGACAAATGTTAACATCATGCCATTTCTGCCTGTTGATTCAGGATGCTGCTATGCTTAAGGAGGCTGAACCATCACTGCACTGAGGGTACCTGCTAAGGCTGAGTTTCACATAGTTTGGAGCATGGCTTTCATTACGTCCCTCCAACAGAACAAATTTATGATATCCTGCTTCCCCACGTGGATTTTTATGGGGCTGGCAGTGCCAGTCTTACCCTGAAATGGAGGACCTCTTACCCAGAAAAGAACACACTCTTTCTTCCATTACATAGCTGCAAAGACCTGTCACCTGATGAGATCCTCCAAAGGACCTTGCTCTTCCTAGGAGCAGTGTTTGCTTCCTCTAGAGCAGCTTAGTGGTATTTGTGCTCCTCCAGGGCCCATAGAGCCCCTGGGTCAGCCAGTTGCTCACTGATGTGAGCTGTCTGGCCTCCCAGAGGAGGAGGAAGTTGGTATGAAAGTTAGGTACCTGAAAGGAGAATGTGAATCTCTGCAAAGTAGAGATAATACCAATGCAACTATAGGAGTCAAACATTCAAAACCAAAAATCCTTTCTGCCAGGAAATATATCAAAAACACTGTTAGGTCTTTCACAATATTTTACTGAACACGACTTTCCCAATTTTCTTCCAATCTTAATCTCTTTATTATGCACTCTTTTTTTGAAATGACGTTTCTCTCTCACCCCTGGAAATTCCTACCAGAACCTGGAGCTGCTCATCCCACGGGACTCTGGTGGCACTCTGACAGGTTTAAGGAGAATTTAACAAAGGAGTGACTTGCAATATGATGTTGCCTAAAAATCTTGTAACTAAAATTAGTACTTATGAGATTATTGTCCCTCTGTAAATTAAAATATATTCTATATATATTCGATATCTGAAATGTAAGTCACCTCCCATTTACCTGTATTGTCAGTTACTAAAGGACAACATTAAAAACCAATTTCTACAAATAGTAAATTACAGGGGAAAAAGAAAGTTACCCTTTTTAAAATAAATGAACTTGAGCAGTATCCATGTGTCAATTTTTTATCACCTTTTAACTAATGGACTCGTTACAGGAGATGCAGTAAAACAGCAAATGCCAAATACGCTGGTGAGGTGTCTTTCTAATTGCTGAAACGACATCTTTGAATCCCCCCCTGTGACAGGTGGGAAAGAACAGAGTCTGACCATAAAACCTGTGTTTATCCTCCTCATCAGTAGGACAGTCTGTCTGTGGGGAAGTGTCCATTGGAGCTCAGCAGCTCAGGATCCAGCAACTCAGGAAGGCAGACAGGGCTCTGATTCTGGAGCAGTGGTAGGTGTAATGCACACAGCACAAGCCATCAACCTTCTTTGATCACTGCTGCAATGCTTGCATGGGATGCCTGCCATAAAAATGACACTGCCAAATAGTTTGGCAGCTTCCCTTGTACATCAGCTGGGGAGACAGTAGTTGCTCTGGCACGTCACAGTTCTCTCCTTGATATTAGTCATGCTGGTACCAGCTCTTCATCCCTTGCTTTGATATTCTGTTTGCTAAAAAGTGCCTGGGACCTTGTCTCTTTCAGAAGCGTACCTCAGCTCTGCCTCATCTCTAGAACACTGCTGAGAGTGTCGAGTTGCTGTCTGCCTCCTGTGAGACCAGCCTGTGCCTGCAGAGGCTAACAGCAGCTCTTCCATCCACTGAAGGGCAGACAGTCCTTAATCCACACTGCAGTCTGAGACCCACCAGTGAACCTGCAGAGAAATGGTCAACCATAAAGACACAGCAGCTCCTACATGCTGTTCTCCAGCCTTTAGTCACTAGCTCCCTTGGTACCAAATTTAGAGATTTTTCATCGCTCCTTTATCTTCCCCAGTAACCACTTAAGATGTCAACTGTCAAGATCTTGTTGCAAACTGCTTAGTAGGCATCCTACACTTAGCCTGAACGGAGGGAGCTTATGTCACTTGGGCAGCCTTAAAGACAGTGTCTTGCTATCTCCTATTCCTGGGATCAAAATAAAATAAAAGTAGCTTGTTAAGGTGAGGTATAATGGCTTGACTGGAAGCACCCTGTCTCCCACTACTTACACTTTACCACTGTTCAGTCCCATCTGAAACACATACTGGGGAACCCTTCTTTATGCTGAAGAGCACCACGCAAAATCTCTGACTCATTTTGTGAACCTTCTGCACTCCACTGTGCTGCAGTGCTAGGTACTGTGGCCAGAGTACCCAGGGGACAAGGCGTACCTTTGTCTCTCCTTACCTTTGAGAAAACTTCCTGTGGGAAAACCATCAGGTTTTTTGTTTTATCACTTGGGTCCTGACCCAGGATACTGGAATTATGCCAGAATGAGGTGGTCTATCCATCACTAAAATATGCCACCTGGCTGGGAATGTTCCTGGCACTCTCTTATTGGCAAAAAAGAAAGAATGGGAGAATGAGCATGAACATGGCCAATTTCAATACCATCTCATTTGCTCTCTTCACTCTTACAGGCTTACATAGAGGCCCTTGTCCTTTCCAACTACACACAAGACACATTCCTCTTTGGTTTCCAGTATGGACATCATTTCTTTATACCTTCCATAAGTTTCAACTGTCCCATAGCTTGTCAATAGGACAAATGCAGACCTGAAGAGCACATTTGGGTATATTTTAATTACTAAGTTCAAAGAGGTAAACTTTTCATGCCATGCCTGTTATGTGACCTTTCATAAGTATTTTGTCTCATCCATTTTGTCCCATCCTGTAAGAAACTTGATTACAATTGTCATGATCGTCATTTTTCTGAGTTCCTAAATGTGATAGGTATCCAAGTGTTACACAGGTCTTTTTCCCATATTATTAATGTATGCATTCACCTGAGTCCCCAAAATAGAATAGGAAAAACAAAGGACAATATTTTATTTTGTAAAATTCAATTCAGCTAAGTCTTAAGTCATGTGAGCTGAACAGAAGCCAACTTAAGTCTAGACTACTGGATAATCGAAGGGTAGACAAAACTGTCACATGAAAAAGGAGATGGTAGAAGGGCAGGAAATTCTGAGGCAGAGGAGGAAGGAAGAGGAACAGCAGTATTGGAGGATGGAGAACAGCCAAAAGGACATGACAGAACTGAAGCAGAGGTGCTTGTTTGATCTTTTCATGATCTTTTTCAGAAAGCCCCTTAAGAAGAAATTAATATATTTTCATCCTTGTCTATCTTTTCAGATACAGTTGAACAAACTGTAAAAAAATGAGCCAGTATGGAGCCCAGAAAATTTAGGCCTGATCTGATCATTTTTTATTTTTGCAGTCCACATTCTTAGTGCTTTTGCTGCTAGTGATGTTACTATTGGAAAGAGATAGACCAATGCAAGGGAAATATAACACCCAAGCAGGATTCCTGTCAGGGATACCACTAAGTTCCTCTGTGAAGACTGGAAAAAAGTAGATTTTAGGTTTAAATTCCCTCAGATACATATTATGCAGCTTCTGATGTAACTCTTAAGCTTCTGATGTTATTAAAGTTTCATTAACAGTATTACAAAGGTCAGCGTAGATACTCAAAATAAGACATCCACATCCCCCATTTGGCAGACCTTTGCAATGCTGAACTTCTCACTCAGGAAAATGAGCTTCCTTTCAATATTTTTCTTTTAGCTAAATATTTGCGCCTAAGATAAGAGAAAGATACTGAGTCTATTTCTACGCTTTTGTTACATTGAACAGAAGTAAAAAATAAACCACACAAAAATAATATATTTCAAAGTTTGGAGACATTTTGATATTTATTAAGGCAACAAACATCATATGAATAGCCCTTTATTCATATGATAAAGGCTTTCTCTGGAGTGGTCTTTCTCTGGAACATACACCCCAGTTCACAAACTGTGCCTTGAACTTTTGCGGACCAGCAGTGAAAGCCAAACTTCCTGAAGCGAGCAGTAGGAATCCATTTACCATCAATAAACATCATAAGCCTCTTGTGTGCCTCTACCAGCTTCCACTGAAATAACACAGCTGGGTAGCTTGGGAGAAAAAAAATGTTGCTAGTATTATTTCTGTTTTTACCAACACACAAGCAGGAAAAGTTGGGAATAATATTTTCAGATCTGTTGAGTCATTTTGACCACACCATTAGCCAATGTAGTTTTAACTAAGCTTTGCACATTGGAAAATTTAATTACTACTCAAGATAACCTAATATTTATGTCTGCAACCCACTTTTGAAATTTATTGGACAAAAATTCTCTTGTAATGATAACACATTTAATGGGAATATTTCTCTTTTTCTGCATTGACACCTATATTAAACTAATTATTGCAATGACTATAAAAGAGTAACTACATTGCCAGAACAATAGATATCTAAATTTTGCTTATACAAAAGAGCATATTTAAAATATCTAAAAATATCTAAATCAACATACTTCTAAATCTAACAACTTATATTTTTTACATTTCAGAATTGATTTGGTGAGAAATCAGGGATATGTTACTATAGAGGTGAAATATTCAAATTTTATCCTTCCTGAATTACTGCAGGATGAACACTATGTGGAACTATAGCTAAAAAGCAGTATTTTTCTGATCCTGATCTGTGTATTTCAGGGTTTTTTTGCGGGGGGAGAGTGTATTTTTTTGTTTGTTTGTTTGTTTTTTGATGGGGCAGAGAACTGCCTGGAGAACTGGAGGAAGCTGAGTTCAAGTCTGTACTGCAAACCTGCTTCAGGTCTATGCAGTTTGCAGGAGCAGGATGCTAGTACACATCTGTCCTTGAATTTCCCTAATAAGGGCACTGTAGGTAGAGGCCCAGGTAGATTGCTACACTGGTCAGGTAGACACCAAAGAGAAACTGAAAGAAAGTAAAGTTCAAGAGGAGTATTTCTTTAACATGAAAGAAATACATCTGTGGGATGTTAGTGCAAAACAGAAGTACAGAACTTGAACCCTCCGTTGCTGAGATTTCCTATCCTTTCTGAAGCCGTCCAGTGAAGACCGAAGCACCAATTAGATTTATGTCACAGGTGAAATTAGTAATTTAGAGTAAGTAGGATCATCTAAGAAATGAGGGGTGAATTTCTATCAAATCTGCACACACTGTTAACCCATGATCCCACTTTGCAGCTTTGTACGGTTCAACAGAATAACCCCCGTGCATGCACAGACAGTAATTCATAGTACATCTGCAGCAGGACAAAAAATAATACGTTACAACGCACTCATGTAATAGTAGGGTACTTTTCTGTCACTCTGGACTACTGAGTAGCCCTAGAATATTCACAGAATCATAGAGTAGTATGAGTTGGAAGGCATCTTTAGAGGTCATCTAGTTCAACCCCCCTGCAATGAGCAGGGACATCAGGTTGCTCACAGTGTTGTCCAACCTGACCTGGAAAGTTTCAAGGGGTGGGGCATCTAGTATTTCTCCAGGCAACCTGTTCCACTGTTTCACCATCTTTAGTGTAAAAAATTTCTTCCTTATATCTAGTCAGAATCCATGCTCTTTTAGTTTAAAACCATTACACTTTTTCCTATCACTACAGACCCTACTAAAAGGTCTGTCCCCATCTCCTTTAAGTATCAAAAGGCCACAATAAGGTCTTCCTGGAGCTTTTTCTTCTTCAGGCTGAACAACCCCAACTCTCTCAGCCTTTCCTCATAGAAGTGTTTGATCCCTCTGAACAGTTTTATGGCCCTCTATGGCAGGTGCACCCACCCTGCTAGGGACTGAAACTGCCAGTCTTTCACCATGCCCATATCTAGTCTGAATCTACCTTCCTTTAGTTTAAAATCATTACTCCTTGTCCTGTCAAAACAGGCAACAGCACAATTCCATGTTATTAAACAAACTTGCTGCACCAAACTGGTTTTTTTGGTTCATTTCAATCCAAATCGGGGGCCACTGCACATCAATCATTAATGCTTTCTTTGTCTCTCTGTAGCATTGCTGTTCGTAAGGGTATTTTATCTTGAGTCATTTCTCTGAGGATTTCCAAGGCCTGGCTAGTTTTGTTTAGTTCATTTAGTGCCAGCTTCTTTTGATACCTTTTTGATACTATTTTTTGTACTAAGATATTTTCCTGAAAAGCATTCCTTTAAACTCAGAAGTTCTGTTTCAAGATGGATATGGTAGTGAAATCATAGATGACATTTTTATAATAACACATTACATATAATAACAGAATGTTTCACCAATGAATAATTTAATGTGAAAAATAACCTATCCTCATCCTCAATATCTGTTTGGAAGCTCAGGATAGGTTTGCAATGTATAGAATTCACAGGTTTTTTAAAAATCCTCAACAGCCAAGAAAAAGGTTGTGTTTTAGCTTATGTTAACACAGTCAGTAAGCCATGCTGAAATGGTATATTTTGCAATAATGCAGCACAATGCATTATATTATTATCTGATGTGTTTTGTGTTATTAGAACTGTATGTTTCAGGAAGAACAGTTGAGCTTACTCACAAATGAAAGCTATTCTGATCATGACTAAATCTATCAATATGATCACACAACAGAAAAAATAACAAAAATGCTCAATACACACGTTTGTGTTTGCTGTCTTGTTCAAAAGCAGATTTCATGAGACTGAAATTTATCTCCCATTTCACTGCTTACTCTCTGTTTTTTTTTCTTTTACAAAGAAAAGAAAATTGAGCCCAAATCAGGAAATCTGTTCTTCTTAAGAGTAGAAGTTATGTCTATTTATTTCCAGAATGCCCTTTTTTTTTTCCTTTAATGGTTTGCACTACCCGAAGCTGACTGACAAGTACACCTGAACACACCATTATATTTTATTTCTCTTCTGAATCAAACTATCAGTAAAGTCAACTATCCTGATACACAGAGAGGGGATGGAAATAGAGGCACAAGGTCTCTGAGAGTGGTGCCAGAAATCATCTGCAACTGGACCACGGTCTACCATCATCATTATGCTATGAGTATTTCTGTTATAATTAATCTATCATCTAGAAATCAAAACATAATTTAAAGAGTGATTTTCAAACCATTTCAAGTCTCCCTTTAAACACTATTATCTATCTCTTTTGTTCACCTACAGCTCAATCCTTCAGCTTCATTTCAATAAGAGCCTGAGTAGTACATTTCACTCCTCTGAAACCTTCTCCCCATTTTGATTAATTCATTCTGAAATGCTGTTTCTCTGCATCTCAGTGCTTGACCTGAGCAATTCTTTGTTAGAACTAGGTGGCTCAGCCTGAATACCAGGCTGCAGGTTAACAGTCTTCAGCATTAAATATGACTGTAACTGTTGCATATGAAAACAGTTATATTAGATTTTTAGAATCTTTAGAATTTTTAGAAAACAGAAATATTAGATTTTTTTTTCTTCATCTCTGAAGGGTAAGTGAACTTATTTTATTACAATTTCATGTCAAGCTTTTGGTAGCACGGGAGCTACAGGCATGAATTCTGTGAGAAGATGCCAGAAGCTCCTCCCATGTTGGATGGATCCAGTTCCAGCTGGCTCCAAGACAGACCCACCACTGCCAAAAATGGAGCCGATCAGCAATGGTGGTAGCCTCTGTGATAATGTACGTAAGCAGGGGAAAAAAATGTTGCTCTACAGCACCAGAGGAAAGAGGGGTGAGAATATGTGAGAGAATCAACTCCACAGACACCAAGGTGAGCAAAAAGGGAGAGGGAGGAGGTGCTCCAGGTGCCAGAGCAGAGATTCCCCTAAATACCATGGTGAGGCAGGCTGTCCTTCTGCACAGAGCAGATATCCACCTGTGGAAGACCGCATGTCACAGCAGGTGGATGCCCGAAGGAGGCTGTGACCCTGTGGAGAAAGGAGTCCATGATGGAGCAGGTTTGATGGCCGGACTTGTGACTCCATGGGGGACTCACACTGGAGTAGTCTGTTTCTGAAGGACTGCACCCTGTGGAAAGCATCCAAGCTGGAGCAGCTCATGAAGCAGCCTGTGGGAAACATTCAAGTTAGAAAAGTTTGTGGAAGACTCTCTCCTGTGCGAGGGACCTTACACTGGAGCTGTGAAAGAATGTGAGGAGGAAGCAGTACCAGAGACAACAGCTGATAAACTGACTAAAGCCCCCATTCCTCATCACCCTGTGCCTCTTATGGAGATGAAGTAGAGAAGTTGGGAGTGAAGCTGAGCCTGGGAAGAAGGGATGAGTGGGAGGAAAGGTGTTTTAAGATTTTATTTTAGTTCTTATTATCCTGCTCTGATTTCATTGGTAATAAATTAAATCAATTTCCCTGAGTCAAGTCCGCTTTGCCTCTAATAGCAAATGTTGAGTGATGTCTCTCTGTCCTTATCTCAACCCACAAGCCTTTCATCATATTTTCTCTCCTCTGTCCAAATGAGAAGGGGAGTGATAGGGCAGCTTGGTGAGTGACTGGCACCCAGCGAAGGTCAAACACACATATATTTATTATAAGTCTGGTTTGTTTTTATTTGGCGTACCTGTTCTGGCTACTTGTATTATCTTATCAAGGGCAAGGACAATGATCACCTTTCTAAGGACACAGAACCAGTCATTGAGCAGTGTTAAGGGCATGTATTTCAGGAAAAATTGTTGAAAGTAATAATAATAAAGAAATCTTACTGATGGCAACACACATTATTATATATAACATAAAGGTCCTGAGAGCTACTGGGATACCCAGGAATTTTGTGGGCAGCAATTGTTTCCATGGGTATAATATACACACCTCCTTAAATCCAGCTTTTCTGCAGAATTCTTACCAGGGCAAAGTTAGCACTTCAGCAGCCTTGGGAAGATTTGAAATACTGTCTATCTACTGCCCTACTCAACTCACTTTGTGTCAACAACTTGCACTTGCAGAAGAATGTTGAGTCTTTGTTGTGTTCATTGTTTCACAAAGCTGATTCCTCAAGGGTGTGCAGTCAGGCATCTGAATATGACAGCTGGTCCATCACAGAGTCATGGGTGATTCCACCTGAGTACTAAAACTGAGATTTTATCAATTAAATGGTTGCTTATAATTTCCCATGGGTTCAAGAAACAAATATTTCAGACCACCTGCTACCATGAATGTTGTCAACAGCAGTGAATTACCCAGGATGAAAAGAATGCAAAACCGATTTATGTAAGTACTGCTAAGATGTTCAGAAAGTTTTCATCTGGTAAAGCATTGTATCTCCAACTGTGGATGAGTTTAATCAGCATTCTGATGCCTGGAGAAGAAAATCTGAAGCTCACAGAGTTTTAGTCATTAGATTTTTGCAGGCTGTACTACTGATTTAATAACAGGTTTTCAGTGCATGTTCAATAAATTTAAAAGCAAATAAAAAATCTCATAGAACATAAAATATAGTCTCAGTTTTCTCTGTCTTGATATATATTAACTGCTAATTTATTAGATTTGAAATGTAAGGTTTGGCTTGGAACACAGATTAACTGAAAACATCAGTCAGCAATTTTACTCATATCTAAAACCAAACAATTTCCTAAGGAGTAAGATAGTAGTTGCTATATTTCAGAACATAAATTTGTCCACAGTCCTCTTTAACGGGATAGTGTTGGGAAATATTTAGTTTAAGGATGTTTTCAACAGGTCTTTATTTTTCTCATTAAATTTAGAGGCCTAAAAATCTCTTAAAAACAAGAAGCAATTCAAAATGCATTGTTATGGAGTCAGCAAGACATGCTAATTCCTAAAATAGACATTTCTCAAATTCAGAACAATACCTAATGAAATACAATGCAAATGTTTTTGTTCCTGTAATGCAGATAAAGAATACAATCAGAAATTGTATTTTAAAAAAAAATATTAAGCAAATGACAAATGCTGGGGAGACTGTACTGTCAAGATTACAAACAGGGGCAGTTTTTGCAATCCAGTATTTAGCACACACTAGAAACAGAATGACTAGAAAAATAAACTAGAAAAGGTAATTTTATAGACTGTTTTTGTCTCCTTTTTGGAGAGGACAAAATGGGTATTTTTTAAAATTTCTTCCATATTTTATGGATGTCATGGAGAAGTGAAACAACTGTAAAAGAAAGATGACCATAATAACAGAAGAGTAGGAGAAGTGGGATTGCAGACTCTTACTGAATTTTCAAGAATATATTTCAGATTAAGAGTATGAAAGAAGGCTAAAAATTCAAAACTGGATCTACATATTTGGGGTTGCTTATATTCAGTGTTTTATCAATTATATTACAGAGACAGGACCCACCCAGTAAAACTGGTGTCTGCATAGAAGTGTTTCAGCAAGGTTATTTGGTAAGTAACTTTACTTTAGCCTGCTCCTGCTTCAAATTCACCAGTGTCACAGGCCATTTTCTTCACTCTGAAAATTCATAGAAAGGCATTTACATTCTGCCTCATTTCTATTTTCTTCACATAATCTTGCCTAGTGCGGTTATGTGATCCCTAATGAGGTGGAAATGTTCATGCCAACCAAAGGAGGAAACAAGACATTAGGTTATGTATGAATAATATGTAAAGAATTGGGTATTATTTGGGAAAAATAATGATGCTAGAACACAAAATTAATGATTTATTCCCACATAGTTTACTCTTCTCTGCATTGGCCAGCTAACAACAAAACCAGAAAGGCCCCAGGAAAACTTGATCATCTCCATTTTCAAAGGAACCTAAGTAATATATGGGCTTAAATTCCACTTAGAAATGCGAATTCAACATAAAAGGTTCTTTGGCATCCTTAGATGCAAAATCTTAATTCCACCTGATTGATCTGAATTAATTTCAAGAACATAGACCTTAAATCTTTTTTTGAAACATGACTTGGGCTCCAAAATTACTTTGTTTCAACAGTGTCATGCAAATGCAGCTACTGGTTTCAAGAGGATTTTGTAAGATATATAAGAGATTAAGAACGGGATTTTGGGTGTACTTCAGAGAATGGAAATGGAATAAGGAATGCAAGGCAAACTCATGACTTTTCAGGGATAAAGACATGGAGAATTATTAACTTACTAGTGCCTTATAATACAGAAACTGATAGAAAGGCAGTAAATGACACACACAAACAAAGTTTCACAGCCTTCTCCAAAAGTTCCATGCTCACTCATGGTACTTCATATTCCAGATGGTAAGGCTTTGTTGATGTACAGAGGCAGGCAGTGAATTACCACATTAATTAACACAAAATGGTGAGGCAGGCTATGCCTGGGATTGCAGAAGTCATTCTTTTGCTGATGAGAAAACTAAAATGTGAAGAACCACACACTTTAAGAGATGATAATGATGACACATAATGAAGTCCCCAACACAGCCCACAGAGAAATGCTAGATGTCTGGCCACTGAAATCTATTCCTCATAAAAATTCCTAGAAAAGATTTGGATCACGTAAAGTAATCTAAACTAAAGCATTAAAATTCATGACTGTCAATACCTTATTATAATGATAGGTTACAGAATTCCATAAGAATCAATGAAAAAGCTATGTCATGGTGACAGTTATTAGCATCAGAAAGGACAAAGCCAGTATGCCAACAGAAGAGTGAAAGATAAGCTCCTGGGATGCTGTCCAGGTATATAAAACAAACTCCAAATAATATAACAAAAAGCTCTCTTCTTACTCGAAAGTTTGACTTCTTGGGGAGGAGTAACTAGCCCCTTGTCTGTAAGTCAGTCATTGTTGTATCAAAGAGAGATAATGACTGCATGAATAATTTAGTCAAAACCTTTACTTTTTATCACTCTGCAGCTTTGCAAGAGAGCAAAGAAATTGCATCAAGACTCAAGACAATTCTTGTCCTTTAGATAAAAATCAGAACTCAGACTGAGAGCTTGTAAAAATCAATGTGCTTTTTTATAAGAAAAATTAAGGAGTTAATACGCAACTCCTGAAAAACTAGATTATATATTAACAAATTCTGAATTGAACAGAAATAAGCATACCTAAAAAGATAAAGCTAAACAGCACTAGGTAATGCTGTAAATACTAATTTTTTTCACAGTTTTCTGCTCTTGTGTTTCTGCAGCAAATCTGTATCACTCTGAAATTTTTTTTATATTCTCCTTTTTTAGTGGTAATCAACAGGAACAAGTATATCCTGCAGTTCTGAATGCTCATATCCTCTGCAAGTTCAATTAACTTGAACTGCACCTACCAGCTTTCTCTGGAGACATTCAGTAGTTCCAAAAATCAGACCTAAAACAGAGGCAAAACCAAACAGGAGATCCTTTAAACATGCAACTACTTCTTTCAGCAATATGAATGTGTCCTTATATTTTGAGACTTGAGGAGTTGTTTCTTTATGTCCAAGAAGGACAGATTCAAGACTGATTTTTAATTTCATTTTTTCTTTTTCTTTCAGAAGCTATAAAAGGTTTAGATTTTTTGTAGTTCTTGTTAATTTGATGATTTGGTCTCCTTCATGCTTCAATTCTATTAGCTGTAAATTTGCTTTGCAATATTACTACCCATTAGGGTCTAAATCAGTTGCTCGTCTGAATGGTTTCAAGCTTAATTTTGAGAACCTGAAACAAAAGAGTTTGGTTTCTCTGCCTGTAGTAGTTTTGGCTAGAATAGAGTTCATTTTCTTCATAGTAGTTTGTATGGTGATGTATTTTTTTTATTTGTGACCAAACCAGTGTTGGTAACACACTCATATTTTAGCTATTGTTGAGCCATGAGATTCATGGCCTTTTCTGTTTCATAGAATCATGGAATGGTTTGAGTTGGAAGGGACCTTAAAGGTAATAATAGAGTTCCAACGCACCTGCCATGGGCAGGGACACCTCCCACTAGAGCATGTTGCTCAAAGCCCCATTCAACCTGGCCTTGAACTCTTCCAAGGATGGGACATCCACAACTTCTCTGGGCAACCTGTGCCAGTGCCTCACCACTCTCATAGTGAAGAAATTCTTCCTAATATCTAATCTAAATCTATTCTTTTCCACTGTGAAGCCATTATTGCTTGTCCTATCACTACATGCCCTTGTAAAAAGTCCCTCTCCAGCTTTCTTGGAGGCCCCCTTTGGATACTGAAAGCTGCTATAAGGTGTCCCTGGAGCTTTCTATTCTCCAGGCTGAAAAATCCCAGTTCTCTCAGCCTCTCTTCATAGGCTATCTCCAGCCTTCTGATCATGTTCATGGCACTCCTTTGGACTCACTCCAACAGTTCTATGTCCTATTTGTGCTATGGACTCCAGAGCTGCATACAGTACTCCAGGTAGGGTCTCATGAGACTAGAGTAGAGGGGTAGAATCACAGTAAAATCACCTCCCTCAACCTTCTGGCCTTGCTTCTTTTGATGCAGCCCAGGATGCAGTTGGCCTTCTGGGCTATGCGTACGCATTGCCAGCTCATGCTGATCTTCTCATCCACCAACATCCCAAAGTCCTACTCCTCAGGGATGCTCTCAATCCATCATCTGTCTAGTCTGTATTTTTGCTTGGGATTGCTGCGATCAAATGCAGGGACCTGCACTTGGCCTGGTTGAACTTCATAAGGTTCACACAGGCCAATCTCTCAAGCCTGTCCAGGTCCCTCTGGATGGCATCCCTTCCCTACAGCACGTCAATCATATCACACAGCTTGGTGTTTTGAGCACAAGTATAGAAATTCTGCTCCCATTTTCCTCTTGTGTTTCCAGAAAGTGTCACCACCTTGGCCAATTGTATTTCCAAGCAACCCTGATAGATAGTGGTGTAATTCACCTGCCAATGAAAAAAATCAACTTCAAACCACCAAGTAACCAAACGCTAAAAATCATCCACATGCGCTAGCTGACTCTGGGCAGAAAGGGAGAAGGGGCCAGGGGGAAGGGTGGTGAGTGGGGAGTGGGCTGGGGAGAGGAAGGGCAAAACAGGTCCAGTTTCTTCTCATTTTGTATCCTTCAGTGGACTTTAATATAAAATCCGCATCAAAGATTACAATTGAAGGGAGAATTTATATGGAAACAGGTAAACAAACAAACACCATAGGAAAGGAGCAGGGAGAGAGAGAAAGAAGACTGTATCTTCTTACTCTGGGTAAAGTTACCCGGCCAGAGTACTCTAGAGACATTATATGTCTACCCAAATCTTAAATGACCAAATATCCTCACAGGTGCCACTATGGTCAGCCCGTGCCCTCGTGTTGTCAACCACATGTCTATTCAGCTTGGAAATACTAAGATTTATCTTAATAAATATCAGTTTTACATATAAATGTGTAGAGTGGATTGTGAGTACAGGAAAGCATTGCTCTCCTTAATCTCTCTGCAGCTGGAAACCATAGAGTCCAGCTTCAGTGAAGTACCCTCCATGGGCTAGCAAACACCTACAGCAATCAGACATAGTTTCAGACTGTTCAATGATATAGACAAAGTACTGTAACAGCCTACTGCTACCTCCAGCTACCTTCTTACTGCTGTAAGGCTACAGGTGACAACTGATTACAGTTTTACTTTTCAAGCTGAATAACTCTAACTCCTATGGAAATGAAATGGGATTTGTTGAAAAAAAACTCAAAACTCTAACAGAAAAAAAAAAAACCAGCTACTTAATACTGTTAGCCACTAATATCCAACTATTCAACTGCATTTTTATTCTGACAGTAGAGAAACCTGGGTTTAAATTCTGCTGTATTTCCATGGTAACCTCCATCAGCCAGGGAGCAGGATAAGGTTTGCATTTGGAAGGAAATGCACAGGTCTTGGCTTGGTCTGCCATTAGTAAAGTTTCACAGGCTAAACAAAGTGATTGGTTATACAAGCTTCTTAGGCAAATACAAAAAAAAAAAAAAAAAAAAA